>BHFT01001383.1:0-45582 GCA_004320025.1 Laticauda laticaudata
ACATATATATATGTGTGTGTGTGTCTGTGTGTGTGTGTGTATGTGTATATGTGTATATGTGTATATGTGTAGATATGTAGATATGTAGATATGTAGAGATAGATATAAATAGATTTCATAGATTTTCGCCAGTACAGGTATGTAGGTCTTGGTGTGTTTGGATCTTTTCCCATGTAAGATTAAGAGATGTTGGCGATGTTTCGGGAAGGTCCCACTTGCCATCTTCAGGCTGGTGCTTTCGGCTTCATTCCAGTGCAAGCAGTGTGTGATCCAGGATATCACAGAATATGACCCAGGATATCACAGCACAACACCAAGGATATCACAGAAGTATGTCTCACAAGGTCATCACACAACCCATTTCCAAAGCTGTTACTTCACAGGAGGCTATTGGAAAAGAGATCAAAACACAAATGACCCAGGAGATTACAAGCAGGACCCAGGATACCAGGACAAAAGAACTCGCAAGCCCATCACACAACCCATTACCCAAGCTGTTAAAACACAAGAGGCTAATGGAAAAAAGATCACTACAAAACAAATGACCCAGGAGATTACAGCACAAGATGCAGGATATCTTCACAACAAAACCCCCAAGGCCATCACACAGCCCATTATACCAACATCAACTCCATCAACCAATCAATAGGCAGCAGTGCCAAGCAGCCTAGCACACCAGCCCCCACCACCAGTATTGATAGAGAGATGGCAGCTCTGATCACACACTGCTTGCACTGGCATGAAGCCGAAAGCACTAACCTGAGGATGGCGAGTGGGACCTCACTGAAACGTTGCCAAGATGCTCTTAATCTTACATGGGAAAAGACCCGAACACACCTAGACCTACATATATATATATCTGCAGTAGGAAATATTAATTTATATGAGCTTAGACGATTTACTTATCATATGACTAGCTTCACACCATTGTAAGTTATCACTTAGGTTGCATATAATTCCATTATTTACTTTATTATATTTATGAGAATCAAAATACTTGCTAGCACTTTGATTATATGTATAACATTCAACAGGAGATAATAAACTGAATATCAGAGGAACTTAGATGTTCTTGAACTGCAGTGATTGCCAGGCATGAACATGGCACGCTATCTGAGGTTGGTGTATGTTAACTTCACCTGGCAGATCACACACTCCGTATGCTTTTTATAGAAGGAATAACAATATTGTTCGGTGTTGCAGAAGCTATTTCCTTTGTGGCCAGCACAGTGTACAATATTACCATTGGAATACTTTAATTGACTGCTTGGTCTCTTGATAAATGATTTATATTCATCATCCTATATTGACGTCAACATCGTCATGATATTGCATCCATATTAAAGGCATTGAAAAGCAATGCAGTTCTGTTCCTGCAGTATTGTAAGGAAATTGTATTCCTGTTCTGATTGATGGAAAATATTAAACACACACACATGCACCCTGTTTCCTCTCTTACAGGTGGACCCACAGAGTAAACATTTAACATATTACTGTGCCATTATACTTGCTGTTTGACTTCCCACTCCTGTGGTTTCCAGGAAACTAGTCACACATGTGAGTTATAATTGTTGGTTGAATTGTTGCTCTCCCAATTGCCCAGTTGCCTCTGTCCCCGAAAGCATATATCATTCACAGAGCCATTCAGCAGGGGCAGCCTAGCATGGTCCCTCATATACCACCCCAGAGTGCAGTGTCATGTTGCTTTAAAGCTGTGTACTGAGTAGTTTGGCTTCAACTGACCACCCTGTGCATCTGTTCTGAATGTTTTCCTGTAGTGCTAAGCCTTATGTGTTTAAAACAAAAATAAAGCCAATGGAAAGCATGGAGAAAAATGTTTTCTTACATATTTGTTTTTTATTATCCAATTTTACTTTGTATCAACTTCTTTACCGATACCATTACAACATCACACATTAGCATCTTGTGCTTGTGTAATATTTAGTAGAATTGAAAGCAATGCTGGGTCATTAAAGGAAAGAACCCAAAAGTTATCTGAAAATATATAAGAATTTCTAATTTGTTATTAATGCTTTCTTTAATTTCCTAAATTTACCCATCCATAAAAGTCATTTTGAAAAACTTTGCAGTGGGGGAAAGTATTGATTAAATGATTCTTTTTTTTTTTGTATGAAGAACAGGAATTTCACATGGCTATATATTATGAATTCTGTTGTGAGATGTCATCTCAATTAATTGATTTGTTTATTGTTTTTAATGTAATAGCAAGATTATCCTATTTGGCTACTTCCTCAGACACCCTTTTGTTTTTTGAAATTATTAAAGCCCATGTCCCACTGCACCAATGGATGCAAAGAGGATATAAAAAGTTAAAAAATGCTTGCCATCCGTTGGAAAACACTATGCATCTGTTGTATACTCACTGCATACGTGTTTCATACGCTCTATCCCTTGAGCATCCGTCCACTGAGATTTCATCCGCGCAAGAAGTTTTAAAAGTTTAGCTGCACAAAACTTTTTGAACGGATAATGAACTTTCCACTGCGTACAATGTACATCTGCGAACATATACGGGCAAAAATGTTCTATGCTCCGTTATCATCCATAAACGTCTGCTGTATCCTCTCTGAATCCTTCTGGGCATCCCCTCAACTCACATCCCTGCAGCTTGAAAACAAAAAGAGGAGGAAACAAAAGGTACGATGGAACGTCTACACAGCATTAGTAGCACGAAATAGAAAGGCTTGTAAGCGGATGCATTCTCGTATATTAAACGATTAAAACGGACAAAAACGTTTGTATCTGGGATGTATCTGATCATATTTATGATGTCTGGAGTTATGTTAGAAGTATGTAGAAAAGACACCTAGCCTGAAAACTGATATTTGCCTCATAAAAGGGGGAAAAAATCACTTTGTGATCTCAGTATGAGTTCAGCAGCCGTGGTGTACAGACCTCTGTCACCCTTTGGTCTTGCTCTTCCACATCATCCATTGTTCTCCACCATATATCATGACACATCTGCATGGTAGCTCGTCATTCTCACAGGAACCAAACCCTGTTCAGGACTGTTTTCACCTTTTATACACAAAGAAGAAGGAGACGTCCAAGACTGTTGGTTCCGAGGCATGGATCGTGAGAAGAATTGGGAGTTTGGACTGTTTTGACCAGCTGATGGTGAGAGCTGAGAATGAAGACTTTCGTGCATTCCATCACTTCATGAGGATGCACCAGCCATGCTTGGACAAACTCTTGTAGAAGCGTCTTGAGACCAGGTTGACAAAGCTGAGCACCAACTTCCATCCCAGCTGGGACTCTGCGACTGAAGATGCCACTGACTCTGTGACCACCTGGGCCTGAACCACATACAAAAAACATGCTTATGAGTGGAGGCTGCCACACAAACAGCATCAGCATTGTCGGTGAGGAAGTGGTGCAGGCCATCATCACAAATATATGTGGAGGAGCTCCTCAGGTGTCCCACCACTGAGCAAGGCTGGAGAAAGTTGCAGGAAGCAGTGGTGTCAGAGGTGGAACTTTCCCCACACCATTGGAGCCATAAATGGAAGCACTGGCCTGCAAGCTCCAGCCAATCAGGCGTCACTTCTTTCAAACTACAGGCTTCTTCAGTATATCCTCTTTGCCCATGGTTGTGCTGACTACAAGTTCATGTACATCGATGCTATGCACGCAACGGGTCAGCTCCGATAGCAGGTATACAACTCCAGTCACCTCAAAGGTATGCTGGAACGCAAACCTCATCATGGGTTTCCAGATTCCAGACCCCCGACCAAGACACCAAGAATGTGCCCTACTTTCATGTTGTATGACCCTTCTCCCTTCAGGAACCTACCTCATGAACCCCTACACTTCAAGATACCTCACCCGTGAAGAGAGGATCTTCACTACAGGCTGTTCAGGGCAAGACGAGATGGTGGAGAAGCCTTGGCAATCCTGGCCACAGGTTCAGGTACTTCTCACACCATGCAAGCATCACCCAGGAGACTCTGTGAGGAACATCTGTGGAAGCTTGCTGCATCCTACACAATCTCATGCGCACCCGCTACCCAGTAGTTTCAGACAACTTGTGGACCATCAACAAGGAATGGACATGAGCCTGTGAATGAAGCAAGGAATGAACCTGACAGACACTGTGGGATGTTCAAGGCCCCAACAGAGCTTCACCTGAAAGGAAGAAGCAGCAAAACCTCCTGAGGACAACGCGTGCAACTCCCGGCTGGAGCATGAGTGGCAAGACAGCGATGGTAGGATGCGAATGGATGCTTCCTTGAGCCTCTCTCACAACACTGATAGATTGTGCCATGTATTTGAGATGCCCTACAATGAATTAGGGCATTTATAAAGAGCTTTGTTTATTTTGGAATGTGTTGATCAATTGATTACATTTATTGATACAAAAGGTCCATATGTGTGGCAGCTGGGGCAGGTGGACCATACAGTCCCACTATTGGCTTGCACTGGAGGTTATTCTAAATCCCACAACTATTCCTTCTCTATCCCACAACTATTCCTTACCCATCCCACAAGCATGCAAAGGGCTTAACCCTTTCAAGTTTCACCAACACTTTTATCAAGCTAAAAAAAGTGTGGTTAAACAAAGATAACCTTTATTAATAACTGCTTAGTGAAACTCTATGACGTTTCTTAAAAAACAACAAATGAACCAAGTTAAAGTATCTTAAGTAAAGATAAAGTGAACAAGTGAACAATTCAGGTCTCTGACAACATTCTCAGTCATCTGAGTTCATTCATGGTCTCAGCTTTAAAGCGGGCCAGGGACTGGTGGAGGGCTGGTTGCTTGAGTTGCTGTCTGAGCATGCCATTTGGGGCTTGGGCCCTGTGAGTACAACAGGGATGGTGTGTTCAGGAAGCTTCTCAGAGAGCTGTCCTCCAGTCCCGTGAGGTTGCAGAGGCCCTTCATCAAGTACCTGGGATGTGAGGGCCACAGACTGATGACAGATTGTCCCATTGACCGGCTGCTGTGGGGTGAGGAGGAGGAGTGTCGTGGGGATGTCTGGTCTGCATGCTGGGCAGGTGTTGCCGTATGATTGTTGTGCGCATGAACCTGGGCCTGGACTGGGAAGTTCTGTTTGTGCTGTGGGAAGTCCTGGCTACTCATAGCCTTGGTAGGTGAGGGCTGTTGAAGCGCGTGGTAAGGGCTGTGACATGCCTGGGGTTGGTAGAGCAGACCTGGACTGGGCCGGAAAGGTTCAGCTGGGCCTTGAGGGTGTGCAAGAGTGCTGTGATCTTTTTCCTCATCACCTGGTACTGGGCCTCGGGCATATCCCCACTAGTATGAAATGTGGTGAGCTGAGGATCCCTGTTCAAGTGGACCAGTTGAGAGAGCAGTTCTGTGCCTTGTCTTCAACATGTCCTTGTCTTCCAACAGACACTTGTGGTTCTGGCCCTCCTGTCTGCCCTCTGCCGCATCCCATGTGGACTGGGTGGTGGGGGGATGCGGTTGGTCTCTGATGGCTGCTTCTTCTTCCTCCATTTGTGACAGGGAATTCCTCCAAGTCCTCCAGCATTGGGTGTGCAAGCTGTCGGGGAGGGTCTCTGCTGTGGGCCCTTCTGAAGACACCTGCTCTGGACAGGGCAGCTGGCTCCTGGCTGGCAAGAGAACTGGACTGTGGGCTGTCTCTGAGGGAGAGAGATGTCAGAGGGCTGCTCACCTCAGTGGCGGGATCTCACCCTTCAGGAAACTGCACTTGGCCATGAGTACCATCTCCCAGTCAGTGACCTTTGACAAGCGGCCTGGCCAGAATTTTGTAGTGTAGCTTGCCATACCAGGTGTGCATGTGCTCCACCATCCCAGGATACATCTGCAGTGTATCACCAGGCTCTCTGCCTTGTCACTCCAAGCTGCCTCCTTTTCTGTGTTGTGATTACAGTCTGTGGCCCTTTCTCCCAGAGGTAACTCGGTGGTCTCCCTCCAGACATTCCAATACCCTCATCCTTCATGCTCTTCGAAACGGTGTACTGTTTCCTCTTCCCTTCTCCTTCCCTTGCCTCATTCCTTCCCTCTGGGCAGGGCCTTCAGCAGCATGCTTCCAGGGGCTGGACAGCAGGGCTTTGACGCCTTAGGGCTGGTCCACCACAGGCAAGTACAGTCAGTAGCGAGCACCCACCAGCAGCAGCAGCAGCAGGAGAAGCACCCAGCAGCACCGCAGCAGGAGAACCAGCAAAAAGAAGCACCAGCAGCAGCAGCAGAAGAAAGAAGACAGAAAGCACCAGCAGCTTCAGAGTCAGTGCCAGGGGGGGGGATCGTGGTTCTGTCCTTCTTGCCAGGGCTGGCATGAGTAGGCATGGGCTTTCTCTTCTTCCGATGGACTGACGAACCATGGTGTTATTTGAAGATGTATGTAGCAGTCACGTCTTTCCTTCTGAATGCTGACTCGTCAAGCTAACATCCTTTATATCTGCCAGAGCTGACGCGAATTCATAACTCCCCGCTGCGTAGTGACTGCTTTGCATCTGATATACTCCGCTATGCATTCCGCCTTTGCTTCCTTATAGGTTGTACGTGATGCATCTGTGTCACCCGCGATGCGATCCGCCCCCTTCCACTATGCATCTGCGCTTCGCTATTTCTCCCCGGAACCCCTTCGGAGGGTGTCATCCACTTCCATCTGCTGTCACCTGCTAGGCTTTCCTACGAATATTGCGTTAACATCCCCACTACTTACTACCCCCATCCTTCTTTTCCATTCTTTTCCATTCTGTTTAATTCCAAATTTTCACCACTTTTGGGAGCTGATGACAATTGGATGGAGGTCACCCCCGAAATTTCACTCGTCCACTGTATCCTTTATGCATGACTTTTGCATCTCCGTCGGCCAGTGGGACAGGCCTTAACCCAGATATGCTTTTTTCTATATTTTTAATAGTGAAGCAGGTGCAAACATTTGTTTCTCTTTTTTATTGCTTATATTTTTGATAAATATTATGCAATTTAGGTTTTAATCATGGACTTAGTTGTAATTTTTCAAGTGAAGCCTGTATAAGGCTAACACTAGCTTGCTAAGCACAAAATACCAAAGCAAATACTGATTTTTTTTTCTTTCCTCTCTCAGGCCTGGATTCCTGGAAAATGAAGCTTTGATTAGCCACCAGCATATATTCTATGCATGGCCTACTGAATGAAGCATTACAGTTTGTTATTTCATGCTTTTCAATACCTCAGTTTGTGTTTGTCTGTACTGTGCGGAAGCCCACAATGCAAAGCTGAGCATTTTGCTACCCCAAGGAGATACAGGAATCCTGTTTCAGCTAAATTCACTTCCTTTAAAACTTACCATTTAATTAAAAGTATTCGATCTAGAAACCATTCTTAATACCTCATAAACATGGAGTGGCCTGAGGAATAATAATAATAATGAAAAAACCACGTCTCTGTTAAAAACAAGGAAATACTTCTTGCCTTGTCCAGCTTGAAGGATAACTTCAGAAAGAAAAACCTAAGAGCCCAAAGAAAAAAAAAAGTAGAGGAACTTATTAAAGATGACTGAAAAAAATGCCTGCCTCAATGATCTATGGATGATACATGCACATCCTATACATCTAGCAATATAGGCGATGCTTTTTGTTGGAAAATTATATGTATGTATGTATGTATGTACGTATTTATGGTATTATGGTATTCATGGTATTCATGTATTCATGGTATTTTTTTGTGAGTGCAGGCTTCCAAATATTGACAGTCTGGTGGAATCATACTTCCACCAGACTGTTCAATTAGTTATAAGCCTTTACTTACGTTATTTATTTGATGCCTGTGTTAGTATCTTACTGATTTTTGTCTGTAGTACCTCTTATGTAGGCAGGACAGTGTTCCATAGGTCTGTTGATCTTTTAGGTCTCTATTATGTTCTTAGTTGTGTTTTGGTGGATCAAAGCTACTGATTTTGTTTTTGTGATAGTACTAAAAGTAACTGACAGCCAGGCTTCCACAAAAACAAAATAACTAGTGATCACAAAATCACACTAAGACATAATAGAGGACCTAGAAGATCAACAGCCTATGAACAAGCTGTCTGCCCTACTTAGGAGTACCTACAGACTAAGATCAGTAAGATGACTACACAGCATCAACATCAAGACTGCCTTCAAAACAGACAAAAAAATAGTAAGCCATCCTTAAACCAAAAAGAAAAATTGACCTGGGAAACCAAGGCAATTTACGAAGTTCCCTGGTTGCATCATGCCCGGCACATACATGGACGACAAATAGAAGAATAGTACCTGCCGGAATGAACACAAAAATGCAGTAAAAAGCTAGAACACACCTCCTCACTAGTCCAACACATTAAAACCACAATCACAACATCAAGCTTCAATGGCACTAAAACCCTAGCCACTATAGAAAACCCCAGCCACAAATCATCAAAGAAAGCCATAGAGGAATTGAAAAAAAGACCTGAAACATGAATAGAAAGAAGATGATCCATTCGACTGTCAATCATTTGGAAGCCTGCACTCTTCAATAGAAAGAATCTCCATACCCCAAGCCAGGCAAACACCTGGGCACAAACAGACTCCCTCTGATAGCCTCCAACTCAAACACCCCCCACAGGCACCCAGGTGAAACCCAGCTTGCTAATTAAGAGCAGCTTGGCTATGAAGAGCAGCTTGCTAATGAAGACAGCCATTCCTTTCACATGGAGCCAAGCTGCACTGAAAGCCTCCAAACACAAGAACAGAGGTTGCCAGCCAATCAAAGCCCAACAAAACAGACAGAAAAACAGAAACACCAATCAATCAACTCCACAGTCCAATGAACCACAGACCCAGGCTTCATAGCCAATCAGAATGGACCAGCCTCAAATTTTGAAACCGAGGAACTGTGAGACACACTTCCATACAGAGCCTTGCGTGATGGCAGTATTGAGAGTCTGCTGAAACGTGCATACAACTTTAAACAGAACTACACTGACGTGGGATAATACCCGAAGGAAGCACAAAGCCACACATGTCATTAACGCCGCGAGCTTGAAAAAACAAACGAATATAATATATATAATAATATATATATATATATATATATATATATATATTCCTTCATGCAGATGTTAAGATATTTTAATTTTAAGACTAATCAATCTTCAAATATTGGGGGTTTAGGTGCAAATTTTTAATCCAGGAAACACAGATGATTTGGGATCCCATTTCTGTTCTCCATGCCATGGTAAAGTGCATTTTGATGTTTCTCATAAATTTATTTCCAAATATTATTTTGTTTTTCTAACATGTGGTTCCCTGTTCTGGAATAAAGTATTTTGAAAAAAACCTGATTTTGCTGATCAGTGGGAAAAGTCAGATTCAAGATGGCTCTTTCCTGCAAACAGCCAATAAATATAATTTGTATTTTTCTGCCAGGGATCTTGTCTCACATTTATATCACCTTATTTTTCATATACTTTAGGAATCTAGGAGTTGGTCCTAAAACAGTGTTTTTCAGCTACTCTCTGTCCAATCCTCAAATAAATTAGGCTTTTGGACAGTTCACTTCTTTGTATCCAAATAACTTTAGCAGGTGTTATGTAGAGGTTAGGATACATAGGATTTAACTACAGAGAATACTTTGCAGAATAATGCAATGAACACTGCTTCGATTTCCAAGTTTGCTGAGGATGCTGGTTGCCAAATTTATTCTCCAACTGGCTCACACATTACTACTGACCAAAGTACTGAATATTCTATGTCTGATGTAGCCTAAGATGTGGTTAGATACTTTTGTCTGGCAGCTTTAATGAGGTTTTCATGAAATTCACAGAGCAGAATCTCATTTATTTTTCTGAGATTTAGAAGTTTGTTCTTTTAGTGTAGATTTTGAGTGGGGATGGGTTAGACAAAAGCTTAGAAATCCTGGTGCATAACTTAGGAAGAGAACCTATGTTTCATTCATATTGAGTCACTACTCCTTTAAAGTTTCCATTATGTGTGCTTGTTCTGCACAGTTTTCACTGAGTATAGATACCATGTGCCTGTTAAATACTAGAATATATGACCAGGACCAATCACATGGATGGAAGAAGGGAAGAAATACAAACCATGACCAATAGGAATAATAATAGAAATCTGAAATTGTGTTGTATTTCTAATTTGGCTTTGCCATGCTTCAGTTTTGCTTATCATTCACTACTTTTGTACATATTATTTCAATTCAAAAGGGAGAATATTCACATCTTAATAAGCATAATAGTAGTTTCTGATTAGTGCATTATATCAACTTGAGTATCTTGTTAATGCATAAAATAATTACACTAGACATCAATGCATGAATGGGTTAGATAGTTAGTCAGGAAGACAATTAATCCATGTTTCATTCTGACCAGTTACCATTTTGTATTCTCCTGGTTGGTGATAATTAGAAAGTGTACAGATGTTTGCTAATGTAAACTAAATTTTATTTCTATAGCTATCACTATGTTCTTTAATATTTGTGATTGGACTTAGGTTGTGATCTTCTTTTTGCTGAATTTCATTTGGCAATTGTTACAAATTCTTCAATATTTATCAGGATGAATAAAAGCACCATACTTATATTTGTTGTGGCTCACCAGCTGCCAGAGTAACTGGTGGCAGACTCAGATGATGAGGGGGCTGGAGAGGAAATTGGGTCAGTCCTGGAGTATGGGGAAGGCTCTGATGGATGCTCTGTGATGAAAGCAGAGATGGAACCAGGGCTGTCTGACATTTTTCAACTGCCTTCAGAGTTGGAGATAAGTGGGAAAGAAGAACAGCTGGAGCCTGTTCCAGATACACGTATGCTCAGAGCTGTCAGCAGAGGAGATCAACTAAGGAACAGGGGCCAACTCAGAAAGAAAGGCACACATGAACACTGAATGGCTTCTCTCTGGGGAATAAATAGAAGCAAAAGTGAAGTGGTAGTTGCAGGAGACATTCATATTTTTTTAGGGGGGGGGGAGATTTGCTTATCAGAGTTCGTGCCTCATAGAGACTCCTTGCCAGGTATTTAATTTACAGCTTTGCAACTGGAAGTTCTCAGCCTGGTTGGTGATAATTAGAAAGTGTACAGATGTTTGCTAATAACAACTAAAGAGAACTAAATAAAATAGCTCAGTGGCTAGATACTGAGCTTGATGATCAGAAAGGTCAGCAGTTCAGTGGTTCAAATCCCTAGTGCCACATAATGGAGTGAGCTCCCGTTACTTGCCCCAGCTTCTGTCAACCTAGCATGTAAAACCATGTAAAAATTCAAGTAGAAAAATAGGGATCACTTTGGTGGGAAAGTAACAGCATTCCATGTGCCTTCAGCATTAGTCATGCCAGCCACATGACCACGGAGATATCTTCAGGCAGTGCTGGCTCTTCGGCTTTATAATGGAGATGAGCACCGGAAACAACTAGCACGTATGTACGAGAGGAACCTTTACCTTTACCTAAATAAAAAGGGATTTTTCAGGACAAAGAGTTTGTTTCTTGGTTCTGCTAAGCCAGGGTCAGAACAATATTGCCCCAGTGGATAGGACTGGAAAATGAGTTGCATTTGCTTGGGAATATATTTCAGATAAAATTCCCAAACAGAAGCTCTCATAAAATGGCAGACTGGCCTAAGAAGCAGTAAGCTCTCTTTCACTGGAAATAGTTAAGCAGAAGAGGAATAGCCAGTGGTGAAGGAATTTAAGTTTTACTTACATTCTAAATACTGCTTTGAGTAGGATATTGGATTAGATGTTTCTTCCAGTATTAATGATTTGATGATACATTTTGCCCAGACATATTGAAGCAGATCAATGACAAGTAGACATTAAAGGAAATTTTTTAAGGAGTCAAAGGGGTTCAAGCTCATCAAGTGAATTTCATCCTGTGGTTTTGACCAAGTACATGCAGACAAACAACAAGGAATAACACTGCTCATGGAGAAGCCAGCCAAAGAGAATGAATTCATAGCTACATTGTATTTTGTGCATGTTTGTTTGTATGGTGAAGTAATTCTGATACATCTAATGGAAGCAAAATGTTGCTGTTTACATGAAACATCTGTAATTTTTGAGGCTTTTTGTTTTTTACAACATTACCAGTACAGGCTGTGTTTTTTATAGGCTGGGCTTTTGTGGGCAGTTACACATAAAATCCATGATGAGATCGCATTAAGCTTTTAAGTTTCCCTGTTGGAGAACTGCATTACTCACCAGCACACCAAAGGTCTTGACACAGAAGTGGCTAATAACTCTCAGTAGTAAACCACAGCATCACGTAGATTCTACATGATATATATTTTCTTAATTTTTAAAGGTTTCTGTGGTAATTCTTTGTCTCTGACTGCTTTCCTCCATTTAAATTCTGATTTAACTGTGGAAACAACCATACCGCAAGATTGCAACAAATAAATAAATAAATTCTACAAAAGGGTTTTTTTTTAAAACCATAGTAAATGAACTTGCAGATTTTTACAGGGATTTCAGGTCTGTATACAACATCATGATTGTGCAGTAAATCTAAATAAAGTAGGGAACAGACAGATATATCTCACATTTCATATGCTCAATCAACTACCAAATGCATAAAGATGTTGCATGCACTACAAGTCTTCTACAAGCTATTAGTGTAAGTAATTGTGAGGTAGTTTGAACAACCATAGGCTCATTTATACAATATATTATGTTGATATTTTATTTATATCTTTATGGCATAGTTATAATCCATAGCAATATAAGATGTAAACAATATAAACTTAAAAGAAAAACAAAAACACAATAAGTGGCAATAATCTGATGATTATCTTCAATCAGCTGGGACAAACACTCCTTGTAACAGTGCTTCCCCCCACCCTCAAACTTCTATGGGAAGGATATTCCACTAAGTAAGGATTGTGAATGGGAAGACCTATCTTAAAGTTGCTATGGTTGAGAAACAGTGTCCATAAATCCTGAACCTCTAAAGGAAAGGAGACAGACTCTCTCTAGATGATATGACCAGACAGCCAGATTCATTTCTGACAGGGCATTGTCTGATGTATCTGCAACATTTAGGGGTGAAAATGTAACAGCCAGTGTACTGCAGCATACCACAGTTTACTGTAGTATACCACAGTTCTCCTGTACAGTAGATTCATGTAGGTCAGGGGGTCTCCAACCTTGGCAATTTTAAGCTTGGTGGACTTCAACTCCCAAAATTCCTCAGCCTGCAAAATTCTGGGAGTTCAAGTCCACCAGGCTTAACATTGCCAAGGTTGGAGACTCCTGATGTAGGTCTTCAGTCTGGAGAATGCTTCTTGATGTTGATTTGAATTTATGGTTTTGTAAGAAATATGGGGAGCAAACTTTACAATAGAATAAAAAGAATATGCTTTTGAACCTTTTAGAGACAAAGTAGCTTTGGATAAATACAACTGGATATTAGGCACAAAAGGAGGTGCCAAAGTATAAAGATGACATAATCAGAGTGAAAAATGGGCATGACCCCTTCATTGGATCATGCAATCTCTAACACCTTGCAGAAAAGAGCAACAAAGATTAGGGGCCTGGAGACTAAAACACAAGAATGGTGGCAGAAATTGGGTATAGCCAGTCTAGAGAAAAGAAAGAGGAGGAGTGATATCATAGCGGTATTCCAGTATTTGAGGGCTGCCACAAAGAAGAAAGGGTCAGCATATTTTCCAAAGCACCAAAAGGCAAGACAAAAATCAATGGTTGGAAACTAATCAAGGAGAGAACCAACTTGGAACTAAGGAGAAAATTCCTAACAATGAGAACAATTATCCAGCGGAATGGCTTGCCTTTGGAAGTTGTAGGTGCTCTATCATTGGATGCTTTTAAGGAGACTGGACAGCCACTTGTCTAAAATGGTATAGTGTCTCCTGCTTGAGCAAGAGGTTGGACTAGAAGACTTCTAAGGTTCCTTCCAACTTTATTATTCTGTATTCTATTCTGATTCATACATACAGTTTGTATGTACAGTTTGTATTCACATATTTACACACATATACGTTCACAATTTAGGAATTAATTTTCTCCATTGATACAAATGATGATCTTAAAAGCAGATTATCATGTCAAGAGATAATATTTTGAGAGGAGACAGACACAGTTTTTGTGAAGAGAAGGAGTTGCTTCTTCTCAATAAAGCCCCTATCACACAGCACCAATGGAATGAAAGAGGATGTAAAACATAGAGAAACACTTGCCATCCATTGGTTAACGCGATGCATCCGTTCTGTACTCACTGCATCTGTTTTTCATACTCTCATCCGTCAGCATCCGTCTATTGACATTTCATCTGCTCAAAAAGTTTTGAACTGCACAAAACTTTTTTAGCTGAAAATGTATCCAACGCGTCCATTCTGCATCCACTACGCATAAGGAGAACATCCGTTATACGTCTTAATCATCCGTTACATGCCGCTATATCCGCTAGGCATTCGCTGCGCATCCGTGTAACTCGCATCCGCTCCAGCGGAAAACGGACACAGGGAGAAAGCGAAACGGAGGCGGAACGGACACAAAGCGTTAGTAGCACGGACGGAGAAAGGATGAAAGCGGATGCAGCTTGCATATAAAACAATAAAACGGAAAAAACGTTTGCACAGGGACATATCTCGGATATTTAGGATGTATGCAGGATGCCTAGAGGATGCAAAAGACACTGAGAGGAAAACCTATATTTCCTATAAAAAGGAGGAGAAACTCACCTGGATCTCACTTTCAGTCCAGCAGCCCTGCGCTGCAGACCTCTTCAGCCTTCATCTGGCACTTTGCTCTTCCACAGCATCCAGTCATCTCCACCATGGATCATCAAACACTCCTTTGGTAGCACCACCATTCTACACAGTGCGAAGCCATCTACAGGCTCTTTCTCCTGTGCTACGCGAAGAAAAGGAGGCGGCCAAGAAGTGTCTGGGTCCGAAGATGGATTGCCAGAAGAGCAGAGTATGGACTGTATAAACAAGCTTGATGGTGGAGCTGAGGAACAAAGACACTCGGCATTCCAGAACTTCATGAGGATGCCGCCAGCCATGTTTGACGAAGTTGTGGAGCGGTTGATACCCAGGTTGACCAAGCAGAGCACCAACTCCGGCCCAGCCTGCTGTGCCACCTGGCCTCAGGGACCACCTACAGGAGCATGCAGTACGGCTGGAGGGTGCCACCCAACACCATCAGCATTGTGTCAGAGAAGTGGTGCAGGCCATCATCAAAGAATACCTGGAGGAGTGCTCCAGTGCCCCTACACTAAGAAGGCTGGAAGAAAGTTGCAGAAAGTGGTATCAGAAGTGGAACTTCCCCCACACCGTTGGAGCCATAGATGGCAAGCACGTGAGCGGCAAAGCTCTCAGCCAACTCAGGTCCACTTATTTCAACTACAAGGGCTTCTTCAGCATCATCCTCTTTGCCATGGTCGATGCTGACTACAAGTTCATGTACATCAATGCTTCAGGCAACAGGTCAGCTTCAGATGCCCAGGTATACAATGCCAGTGACCTCAAGAGGGGCTGGAATGCAACCTCATCATGGTTTTCCAGATCCAGACCTCCGACCCAATGACACACAAGATGTGCCCTACTTCATCGTTGGTGATGATGCCTTCTCCCTCAGAACCTACCTCATGAAGCCATACACTTCAAGATACCTCATCCGTGAAGAGAGGATCTTCAACTACAGGCTGTCCAGGGCAAGGCGGGTGGTGGAAGAACACTTTTGGCATCCTGGCCAACAGGTTTCCAGTACTTCTCCACCACCATGCAGCATTGCCCCACATACCGTGACCGAGGATCGTGGAAGCTTGCTGCATCCTGCACAATCTCATGCGCACCCGCTATCCAGTGTTGCAGAACTGGCTCGTGGACCTCCAACAAGTCAATGGGGACATGGAGCCTGTTGAATGGAGGCAAGGGCGAAACCTGATTAGACACTGTGGATGTGCAAGGCCCCAACAGAGCTTCACATGAAGGGAAGAAGCAGCGCAACCTCCTGAAACACTGGTGCAACTCCTAGCTGGAGCAGTGGAGTGGCAAGACAGGATGACAGATGCTTAATGGATGCTTCCTTCAGCCTGTCTCATCGATGAGATTGGGCCATGTATGTTGAGTGGGCCTACAATGAACAGGCATTAATAAAGAGTTGTGTTTATGTTGAAATATGTGGATCAATGATTACATTGTTATTGATAATAAAGGGCCATAGGTGTTGGCACCTGGGAGGGTGGACCATACAGTCCCACTATGCTTGCACTGGAGATTTATCTATCCCACAGCTATTACCCATCCCAAAAGTATCCCTGCCCATCCCACAGGTATCCCTGCCATCCCACAGCTATTACCCATCCCAAAGGTACCCCTGCCCATCCAACAGCTATTACCATCCCAAAAAGTATCCCTGCCATCCACAGTATCCTTGCCCATCCCACAGTATTACCCATCCCCCAAAGTATCCTGCCACCCACTGCTACCTTAACCCACCCACAAGCATGCAAAGGCTTAAACCATTTCTAAAAGTTTCCACCAAGACTTTATTTACTAAAATAATGAAGCAAGTGTGTGAAGCAAAAATAATCTTTAATAATAACAAGCTGTAAAAGAAAAATGACCTAAGTGTCCCAAGCCAAAGATAAAGTCACAAGACACCCCAGTCTCGGCACTCTTTTTAATCACTCTGAGGGGTGCCCAGTCTCAGGGTGAAGGGTCCAGGTGCTGTGGAGGTTGCTGCTGCTGGAGTGCTGGTCTGAAGTGCCACTGGGTGCCTGGCCCAAGAGGAAAACAGGGGACAGTGTTATGGAGGAAGCTCTCAGAGAGATGGCTCAGTCTGTGATGTTGACAGCCCCTTCTCCATGACATGGGGTGTCATCCCCAACACCGATGACAGATGTTCTGAGGGAGGGCTTGGCTGTGGGTGGAGGATGGAGCAGTGTAGTGTGGGATGTCTGGTCTGCAGCTGAGCGAGGTGAGGCGTGGGTGGCATCTGTGGTTTCGGTGTCATTTGTGGCATGGGTGGCATCTGTGGCGTGTGTGCATTGGTGGGTGTCGGTGGCATCGGGTGGCGGTGTGGCATCGTGGCATCTGGTGGCATTGGTGGCAATGGTGGTGTTCGATGTACCTGTGCCTGGACTGGGAAGGGCGGCCTGTGCTGCCTGGAGCTCCTGGTAGCTGTAGCCTTGGTAGGTGAGGGCTGTGGAAAGCCTTGGAAGGGCAGTGATGTCACCTGGGTGGAGGGCAGACCTGGACTGGGTGGGAGCAGTCATCTGGGTCTGGAGGATTGTGAGAAGATTGATGATCCTGTCCTTTATCACCTGGTACTGATTCTGACATGTTCAGAGGGTTGGTTGACGTAGGTGAGGAAGGGCTTCAGTTGGAGGATGGGACGTCAGGTGGTGTACCAGCTAGAGAGGGAGATCTATGCTGCTTCTGATGGTGTCCCTGATCTCCAGCAGGACAGTGTGGCTTTGCCCCTCCGGTCTGCCTCTCTGCCTGCTTTCTGTGGAGGTGGAGCTGGGGGTGGATGTGGGTTGGTCTCTGGTGGAAGTGCCCTCTCCTTGCTCCACTGCATCAGGGGTCCTCCACACGCTCCACCACAGGGATTGCAGCTGTCGGGGGGCGTCATAGTCATGGCACGCTCCACAGATACCTGCCTGGACACAGGAGCTGACTCTTGGCCAGAAGAGGACTGGCTCTCTGCCGGCTGCCTGAGAGAGAGGGTTGTTAGAGGGGCTGCTCCTCGGTGGCGATCTCACCTCAAGAAGCTGACTTGGCTATCACGTAGGTCTCTCGGCGTCAGCTTGACGTGGCCTGGCCAGATTTCTTGAGTTCAGCTTCCCATACAGGTGTGCATATGCTTCCACCAGCCGAGGAGCACCTCCGAAGTGTAGCCCAGGCTCTCCGCCTTCTCTCTCCAAGCAGCCTGCTTCCTTTTGGTGTCTCGATAGAGCCTGTGTCCCTTCCGCCATAGATACTCGTTCTCCCTCAGCCATTCCAGCACCTCATCCTCATGTTCCTCTTCAGTGGAGTATTGCCTCCTCTGCCATTCACGCTTCTGCCTCTTCATCCTTTGGCAGGGCCATCTGGGCCCTCATCAAAGGGCTTTGAGGTTGTAGGGGCTGCTCCTCCACATCACCACCACCACCACAGCAACAAACAACAGTAGCAGCAAAAGCAGGACCAGCAGGACCAGCAGGACCAGCAGCGCTAGCAGCTCCAGCAGGAATAGGATCAGCAGCAGCAGAGTAAGCACCAGCAGCGCCAACAACACCAGCAGGACCAGGAGCACCAGGAGACCAGGAGCACCAGCAGCATCAGCAGGACCAGGAATACCAGGAGCACCAGTAGGACCAGCAGGACCAGCAGGACCAGGAGCAGCGCCAGCAGAGTTAGCACCAGCAGAAGCACCAGCACCCGGAGAAGCGCCAGCAGAGTAAGCACCAGCAGAAGCACCAGCACCAGGAGCAGCGTCAGCAGAAGCGCCCAGCACCAGAAGAGTCAGCCCCAGCAGCAGAAGCCCCAGCAGAAGCAGAGTGAGGGCCAGGGGGTGGGATGGTGGTCCTGTCCCTCTTGCCAGGGCTGGCAGCAGATGGCAGAGGCTTTCTCTTCTTCCCCATGGTTGTTGGCTGGAGATGTGTCTGGCAGCAGGGCTTTCCTCTGAATGGTGATCTGCTTGCGAGCTGCTTCCCTTTATATCCGCGGGGCTGATGCAATGCATCCTCTCCGCATGCGCAGTTAACACTCTGCATCCGCTAGGCATCCGCTGGGCTTCCGCTCTCCATCCACTTCATCCGCTCGGCATCTGCTCTACATTTGCTCCTTCCACTGCGCGTCCACTTCGCTGTGCTCTCCCGGAAGCCCTGCGGATGTGCCATCCACTCCCATCCACTTCCATATGCTAGGCTTCCGTGGAGCATCCGCTTTCCATCCTGGCTACGTTCTCCCCCCGTCCGTTCCTTTCCATTGTTGTCCGCTCTGGTTATGCAAATTTGGGGCACTTTTGAGACGATAACAATGGAGATGGAACATTTTCTCATCCGTTGTGTCCTTTTTACAAACATTTTGCATCCGTCGGCCAATGTGACAGGCCCTTAAGAAGAGCTCCTTTATGAGATTTTGTATCAACCTTACTAAGAAAGATACTCTGTGCTCATTTGGAGTTCAGCATGTTGTTTGTATAATTGACACAACTAGTTTGGAATGTTTCAGTGCAACAGTGAAGTAGCTAATCCCAGCATTAACTTTAGGGGGGGAAAGTAATGTATAAAAAAGTATTTGCAATAAAATGGCTGTCTCTCCAGCCAGAGTGAAATAACTACCTTAAATTGGCTTGTCATATTTGACTTTTACAAATGTACTTGGGGGGAAGGAGTTTGGAGATTTCCCCTCCTTTCCTCTCCCCTTCAGCTTTAATATATGTTTGCCTGATTTTAGACTGGGTTATTTGAATGTCAAACTTTCAATAACACTTTAATAGAGGTGTCCATTAACCCATGCTAAATTACAGTGGAACATTGCTGAAAATCCGTATGACATCCACATGAATACCAAATGAATTCATTAAGATCCACGCTATTATAATGAATAACAAATGAAATCTCTTCAAGGAAGGGGATGCCTCTCTTTTAAAAAGATTTTTCCCCAGCAAAGCTTGTCATGGCATCTACTGTTTAATACCAGTAATGAGAGTTGGTGATCCAGAACCTGTTTAGATAAACAAGTGTGGCACTAGCAATCACTTAGTTACTGCCCGTTGCACCAATAATCAGGCATCACAGACACATCTTCCCCCTGGTTTGGATGTCATAATGCATTCACAAAACCAACAACAACTGGCAAACCTTTCCCCCTCCTTTGACCCTGGATTGTTCTTTATGAACAAAGGAAGAAACAATGGAATTCCCAGTATTTTCTCTGTCCCAATTAAGTGAGAAGGGCATATAGGTCATGTTACTTGTTCTTCTTAGATTATGAGGTCTTTTCTCAGACCTCATTTATAAAGAAGTATACAAATCACTGATTTTTAGTTCAAAATTAAAAAGGATAAACTGGCTATGAAGGGTTTTGCCCAGAGAAATGCAGATTTGTTAGGCAGAACACGATGAAAAGGTAACATTTAGAATTATGACTCATAGGTTACAAGCAGTATTATTAGTAGCTTATATTTATTTTCATCACTTTTTCCAACATCTAGCCATCCTTTCATATAACCAAGGCACTATATCTGAGTGCATGATGAGGAACAACCTCATACATTACATTTAACTGAGTGGAGAGGCAAAGAAATATTAGGAAAAGTACCGGGTATTATTTTATATTAGAAGACTTGTTTAATCTTAAAATATATGGAAACAATGTGCATCAACATGGAGCTGTTAAATATCAGACCTGTGTAGTGCTTGGATTTGATTTCCAAAAGGTATACCCAAATATGCAGTAGTCCAAAAGGAGTACCTATCAACTCAACAACCCTTGAAAGCAGCTGTGTCATATGATCTTAGAAAAAGGAATGGTTGTTTTAGATTGTAGACTGGCACTCTATTGATGCTCCTGTACACTCTGAAGCACATTTTAGAGATCAAATCAAAATACTGCACAGCTAAATTAAATACCTGATCTGATAATTAAATTAATATTCCCAAGAAATATACCTTAAATATACCTTACAGTCCTCCCAGATGCAGAGAACTAAAAAATAGTGGAAGCAAGCTTCTTCTGTTAAGTGTGTAAATTTTTCAGAAACATCTGCTTCTTGGAAAATGAATGAAAAATTAAATGAAGGACATGTTAAACTTCAGCATTTAAAAAAGACGTATGTTACAAAACAATATTTTTTCCAAGATACTGTATACTTGGACTTAATAGCAAAATTTTAAGCCTTCTTAATCAGAGATAAGCCTCAAGATAAATGCTTGGCTAGCATTATTGGAAGACCTACTTAAAGGTGGCCATAGCTTTGGATATAGTGCTTAAGACATGCCAAATATTTTCCAGTGTAAGGTATACTGTAGTGAAAATACTATATCTAAAAGACAGTTCAGTTAAGGTTTTCCTTGTTTTCTTTCCTGTGGTTATATATGTGGGTATACAGTTCAACTGTTAATATGAATTAATCATTCAAATTATCAAAATAGAATCTGGTATGCTAATTCATGATAAGTTGACACAATGTTTCTCCACTGCTTGGTTTAAATTTGTCTTAAGAAAGATGAGGTCCTCATTTTACCAATGTTGGAAGGATGGAAGGCTAAGTCAAGCTTGAGTCTGGTGAGATTCAAACTGCCAAATTGCAGTCAGCCAGAAGTCAGCAGAAGTAGCCTCATTTTACCAAGTTTGGGAGGATAGAAGGCTGAGTCAACCTTGAGCCTGGTAAGATTTGAACTACAAATTGCAAGCAACTGGCAATCAGCAGAAGTTGCCTGCAGTACCACATTCTAACCACTGCACCACCATAGCTGTATAAGGGGTCAAATAGCAATAGCAATGCCACTTAGAGTTATATTCCACTTCATAGTCCTTTACAATCCTTTCTAAGCAGTTTATGGAGTCAGCATATTGTTCCCAACAATCTGGATCTTCATTTTAATGACCTCAAACACTGAGTCAACCTTGATCTGGTGAGGATCAGACTCCTGGCAGAGTTACCCTACAATACTGCATTCTAAATACTGAATCACCACAGCTCTGACTTACTAATATTTTTTGTACTTTATGGGCTCTCTGATTTTTGTGTGTGATGAACAGTGTAGCAAATCCTCAAAACAGAAAGCTGTAATTAGGGAAGGGGAATAGTGTAAATGTTATTAAAGGAATCACAGTAGCCCAAATCAACCTTTGTAAAGAATAAATGTTTTTAAAGTATGCAGTATTCTCCTAGCATTTGGAAAAATGGCAATGTCTGATTCCAAATTTGAGAGCAGAATGTGCTGTACCCAGCTCTCTTGCAAAAGGAAATAGCTGAATCATTGTAAATGAAAATATTTATGAAGGAATGAAAAACAACAAAAAACTTGGTAGCTTTCTTCATAATGTTGGAAAACAATTTTATATGTTTTTATTAATAGTCAAGCCATGTGTAGAGAGATTGGAACTATTTTGCCTTTCTACAAGTTTCAGGCTTCAAATTACTTACCAGGAAAAAAAAAGATGTATCATACTGCTTCTACTATGCTCAAAAAGTTGTAAGCAGTGTGTGTATCCCAATGCTTGCATGCAAAAAAACAATTTCTTCCCTCTGGTGAAAAAGAAGGGTGCCTCCTGGTCTGTATAATAAACTGCCATGATTTCAGGACATCATTTTAAACTCCCCAAAAAACTGGAGACCTTCAGTCGTCCAGGTCACAGTTGTCTCAAAGGTGCTTTATTATTACCCTGTTTTCCAAAAAATAAGACCTGTCCAAAAATTAACCCTGGCATGTTTTTATGTGTGCTCTTAATATAAGCCCTAGCCCCAAAATAAGCCCTATTTAAGAGCCTTTGCAGTGGCTCACCCAACCATTCCGCCTGGTTGCTTGCGATGCCATGATCATGAGGTGGGATGGTGGAGCTACCCAATGTACCCCATACCCACATACCTCAGGGGCCCCATAGCCAGGCTAACCATGATATCTGCCTCATGGTGGCAGCACCAGCATCCATGTGCAGCAGGAGCCCACATGGCTGCCAGCCCACTTCTGTTTGCTCATGACCACAATGGAGCAGGAGGCTGACTGGTATGTTGGTGCTATGGCCATGAAATGAGGCAGGTATTGGGGCATGGTTGGCCTGGGTGTGGGGGCCTTGAAGTAAGCTGGTGTGAAGTGCTTGGGGCAGCTCCACCCTCCTCTGCCTCATGGTGGTAGCACTGGCACATCATGCAGCCTCCTGCCCTGTCGCAAGCAAGCAGAAGAAGTGGGCCTCCCATAATTGGAAAAAAATAAGACTGCCCCCCCCCAAAAAAAATAACCCCTAGTGCTTATTTTGGGGTCCAAAAGAAAATAAGGCCTGGTCTTATTTTCAGGGAAACATGGGCATTATTATGTATTGTTTTACCATTGAAAATAAAATAACAAACCAAACAAAAATGAAACAAAACAAAAGCTTTTTTCTTCTTCAAAAGACAACTGGTCTGCTTTTTCTTTGAGGAAGATGAGGAAGAAGAAAACATTTTACTTCTCATCTGAGAAGCCTCATCAATTCTGGTGGTGGAGGAATAGAAGGAGATGGAAGGGTAGGTTCTGACAGGATGGGAGGGGGGAAATGGAAGGATTGTCTTTCTTTGCAGTCAGCAGTCTCTGAGAACTGTTGAAGTCATTTGAGAGTTTATCACTGTCCTCAAGGTCACCTGAATCAGGGTGCAATTGGCTGTTGAATCCTCTTGAACTGCTACAAGGGCTGCTTGTAAACTGGAGATAGGTGGTGTGTATAGAGAACATAATGAAATCTAAAGTGGCATTCCAGAGCAAGGAGGCACTTTCAGCCACTTGTTCCAAACTGTTTTCAAGCATCCCAGTCACCAACACTGAGCATGAAATAATGGATAGGTGTATTAATTTGGCTGTGGAACTGTTGAATAGTGCAGCGAGGAAAGATTAAACTGAAGACAAGGGTAATTTCTTGGGAGGTTTTATATCATTTCCTTGAGTTTGCTCCACTTCGGATTTGAATTCAACCTCTAAGATTCCTGGCTATTATGAAAGTTTCCATTGTGTAATCCTGGCTTTCTATCCATTTGACCCTCTGCATCTATTGAACTAATTCAGTAATAATCTATTTGTTATAAATTAGCAGCTACAACGTTAACTCCTGAGATGACATATGGCCTTCGAGTTGGGGAAGAGCAACAGTATCTGCCCTTGGAAAAAAAATGAGAAATTTTCCTTTCATATCCTGTCAGATAACACAAGAGAGATGGTTAATAATAAATTAAAAACACTGCAGCCACAGGAGAAAAAAAGCAAGGTTCTTTCCCCTCCCCCTTTGGTTTTTCTACCCCATGGGCTTAATCAGCATCAAAGAGGAACAAATCCAATAATACATTTCCTTGCGCCAAGAACTAGACCAAACTGGATACTCTCTTTCTCCCTGTCTGCCAGCCCAGTTTGAAAACAACTGACAGTTGAGGTGAAAATAAGGAGGGGGGAAATAAAAAAGATGTGGGGAAAAGGAAACCAGGGACAAATCTGATTCTTCCCCACTCTTTTGACTTGCTAGGTTTTCATCTGGCATTAAGAAACTTTAATCTCTTTGCTTTTGAAAGGTGCTTCCTCCC
Source organism: Laticauda laticaudata (assembly GCA_004320025.1). Taxonomy (NCBI): domain Eukaryota; kingdom Metazoa; phylum Chordata; class Lepidosauria; order Squamata; family Elapidae; genus Laticauda; species Laticauda laticaudata. Next base: position 24,162 of record BHFT01001383.1, read on the forward strand.
TTTTTCCATGTTTTCACTCCATCATCATCAAAAGGGATTTTTTGATGTAATAAATGAGTGTTACTCCATCTTTTGATTTTGTTTTTATTATAGTTTTGATATACGTGTTTAATATACTTGTTTTGAAGAAAGCTGCTAGGCTTTATAACTTCAAGAATGTCCACCTAGGTTTAGTCACCAGCTTTCTCTTTCCAGATACCTTCCAGATATACTGGATTGCAGTTCCCAAAATTCCCAGCTGCTATGCCCTTGCGAGTTGCAACACATCTGGAGGGCATCAGGCTTGGAAAGTCTGTATCAGAAGCACAAGGTTTAGAGAAAGAAGGGACACTATTAGTATCATAAGCATATGGAAGGTTGTTTTCTTCCCGTGTACAATGTTAAAACTGATTGGTGAGTGACCAAGACCCCAATTACACATATTTGTATAGTGCAAGTTGTCCTTCAACCATTTCTTTAGTGACTATTTGAACTTACAACAGCCCTGGAAAAAAGTGACTTATAACTATTTTTCACATGTATAACCATTGTGGCATGCCCATGATCATATGATCAAAATTCAGGAACTGGGCAACTGGATGCATTTATGACAGTTGCACTGTTTTGGGATCATGGGATCACTAATCTTCCTAGCTGGCTTCCAACAAGTAAAGTCAACAGTGGAAGCCAGATTCATTTAACAACTTCATGATTCATCCCTCAGTTGCCTTAACAGAGGAATACAATCAAGATCAAGTGAGGGACTAATACCACTCTATAATGCCTTTGTAAGACCACACTTAGAGTACTGCATCCAGTTTTGGTCACCACATTATAAAAAAGATGTTGAGACTCTAAAAAAAGTGCAGAGAAGAGGATGATTCGGGGACTGGAGGCTAAAACATACAATGAATGGTTGCAGGAACTGGGCTTGGCTAATCTAGTAAACAAAAGGACCAGGGAGACATAATAGCAGTCTTCCAATATTTGAGGGGCTGCCACAGGGAGGAAGAGGTCAAGCTATTTTCTAAAGCACCTGTAGGCCAGACAAGAAATAATGGATGGAAACTTTCTGACAGTGAGAACAATCAACCAATGGAACAGCTTGCCCTCAGAAGTTGTGGGAGCACCATCTCTTGAGACCTTCANAACTTTCTGACAGTGAGAACAATCAACCAATGGAACAGCTTGCCCTCAGAAGTTGTGGGAGCACCATCTCTTGAGACCTTCAAGATAAGATTGTATTGCCATTTGTCAGACATGGTGTATAGTCTCCCACTTGGGTGGGGGGTTGCACTAGATGACCAACTCTGATTATCTGTTATCTGTTATTTAACAACTGCAATGATGTGCTTAAAAACTGTGGCAAAATAGGTTGTAGAATGGGGCACAACTCACATAACAACTACCTTGGTTAGCAACTGAAATTTTGGGCTTGATTACACTCATATGCCAGTGTATGTATGCTACCTAAGACATGACCATTTTATTTAGTATGATTGCCTATAAATGGCAATGAACCTCAGGAGTGAAACCAATTTTGACTTTAATCAAACTCACATCCTGGGTGGAACTAGGAACTGCCCATAATAGTTAAGCGTTAAGTCAAGATGATATCTACAGTTTTTGAATAGGGCCTGGAAAATTCAGAGTGGAGCCAGTATAGAAATTGACAACTCACAGATGGGCTTTAACAAAATCTGGATTTTATTGGCTTTATAGACCTTACATCCTGATTACCTGCCATGACATGATTTTTCTGGTAGGATGAGTCAAACACTGGCTGGTTGTCAAGCTGAATTCTGTGATGTGTTTCAGAGTACAGTGGCACTAGCTCTGTTATATGGTGCAAACTGAAAAGTTAGAAGAAATGCAAAACAGTCTTAGCATTTAAACTAAAAAATGATGTGTGGAAGGTGGAAGAAGGCAATACTGAAGATACTTTTTGGGAGTTGTCTCTGCTTACTTGTATATTTACTTATATACTTACATTTGCTATTGTTATATAAATCATTTACATCCATATTAAGTGGCTGCATATTCTTCTCTTTAAAAAGCTCAACAAATTGATTTTTTGTGAGGTTATGTTTGTGAGGAAGATCTCATGCAAGTCATGTTGACATATAGGTAAAGGTAAAGGCTCCCCTCTCACAGATGTGCTAGACTTTTCTGGCTCTAGGGAGTGGAGCTCATTTCCATTACAAAGCCGAAGAGCCAGTCCTGTCCAAAGACGTCTCCATGGTCATGTGGCCAGCAGACTAAATGCCAAAGGTGCACAGAACATTGTTATCTTCCCATCAAAGTGATCTCCATTTTTCTACTTACATTTTTTTTTTACATGCTTTTGAACTGCTAGGTTAGCAGAACCTTACTGGGACAAGTAAGAGGAGCCCGCTCCGTTACATGGTGCTAGGGATCAGAACCACTGAACTGCTGACCTTTTTGATCAACAAGCTCATCTTAGCCACTGAGCCGCTGCGTCCCTATGTTGGCATATACAAGTAAACAAATTTGAAATATTTTTTTTTAAATCCACAAAGAATGCTAAATTATCAGTGAAATCTTCTGTAAACACTTGACATTCATATTACAGTCATAATTAACCAATCAATTACTTTGATTTATGCCATTTTAATTGAGTTGCAAATCATTTTCCAGTCATTGACAAACTTAGAGCTTTTTATCACATATGCATTCATCATTATAAGGTCTTCAGTGAGGGACAAAGTATCACTTATTACTTTATGGCCTAATGTATATAACCAAGAATGATATGATGGGATATAGATCTATATACTGTATTTACTTATGAACTAATCTAGTGCAAAATATAATGGAACTGAAAAGTTCTATACTGTGAGAAGTGAGACTTTTTTGCATAACCATATTGTTGGTTACAAGCTGAAAAGTCTTACATTTTGTAGATTCTTCCCTCATATTTAGATTTAACTAAGATCCGTTTTGTGAACAAAGTTGTAAAACTTTGGAGTACAATATCAAACAAGACATTAATGAGAGACCATGGGAGATGGCTTATTATTTAATGCCCATGATTGTTGGATAACAGGAAAAATTTCTTTCAATTCTCCAGTTCAACAATCTAACAGTTATTCAAGGCACTAAGCAATATTCAGGGGAACAGAGATGTAGCAGATTAATTTAATAAAAACCTTCAAATCAACCATTGATAGCTACCAATGGTTGCAGAGAGGATAATAGTGAAAATAGAGGAGAGAATGATGTTGAACATAGTTGTTTGATTAGTTTAAACCTTACTCTTTGTTTTGGTAGAGATTCACATTTATTTTGAAAAAGCCCCTTTGAAAATCATTCTAATAGCAAAAGGCCCTATATAGATTTTTAAATAAATACGATAAATAAATAAATTTAAATTTAAATAAATAAGATAAATCTTATAAGACGCAAGATAAAACTACTAATTATTGTTATAAGAAGAGTTGCAGAGAAATCATGTTCAGAGGTGTTCTTTTTTTGACTGTCAGATGCTGAGAACCAGCAATAGAAGAATGCTGCTATCTTCATGCTTTCTTGGGAAGCTGCCCAGCATCATTTGGTTGATAAGTGTTGGAAACCAAATACAAGCTTTTATAATTTCTTGCCTTAATCCATCAGAAACCTTTTACTAAATTCCTAAGCAAGCGGTATCACATGAATTGTCTAAAGTTGAATATGAATATTCAGATACTGTCTGAATAATAGACTCACCAAGTTGGAAGGATCCAACAGACCATGAATCCAATTCCCTGCACATCAGGATTCATTACACCACCCCTGATAGATAAGTGTCCAGCCTCTATTTGAAAACTTCCAGTAAAACAGAAGATGCTACTCCATAGCTCTTACTGTCAGGACTTACTCATTTCTAATCAGATCTACATCCTTGAAGTTTCATCCCATTACATTTTGCATAATATATTATAAAATATTAATAATTAATATTTTTTCAAACTGGAATGTGTAAAATTGAATGCAATAGTCAAGTGAAGTATGACTACAGAGTGGAGGAGTTTAATTATTTCCCACAATCTAGACTCTATGTTTCGCTTGATGCTTGATGTCATTGGCCTTCTTTGCAGATATATTATATTGTTGAGAATAAATATATGCACTTGGGATTTATGATTTCTATATAGAATTCAAAGAGTCATTGTGGGTCAAATTTCATAAAACAGTCCAAGAGAAAAATGGAGAAAAGGGATGAGGAAATGAAAAAATTCTTCGATGGATGGGGATCTCTGAAATTGAAATAGTCATATATACAGTAGTATATCACATGGATGCTTCCATCCTAACTATAATAAATCAGAAGTTTGAAAAAAAAATCTGTTGGCTTTAATGTAGTTAAGAAGGCAAGCAAGTCCCTGGAAGTTGGACTAGAAGAAATGATTTAATTTACCTTAACACATTTAATGTGTTTAATTAAATATAGACTAGAGAGTATTTTTCTTGGTAAAAATGAAAAAAATAAATTTTTAAGAGCAACCCTGGAAGCTTTCAGAGATTGCATTCAGTCTTAGAGTTGAAGTTACACACTTCTGTTGAAAGTTAAAATACAACAAAACACTTTATGCATAGGTCATTATAAATATGTGTAGAGCAGTGTTTTTCCATCTAAGTGTCTGGAATTTATGCTGGCTGGGGAATTCTGGAGAATTCTAGGAGCTGAAGTCAACAGATCTTAAAGTTGCTATAGTTGAATAACACTTGTTTTATGCTAGTTTTCAATGTACCTAAGCAATACTCTTCAAATAGTTCTCTCAAAAACTTTAACCTAAGTTCCAGCTCTTTAAATCTTAAGCCCCTGTCACACTGAACAAACGGATGCAAAGAGGATGTAAAACAGACAAAAAAGCTTGCCATCCGTTGGAAAACGCGATGCATCTGTTGTGTATCAACTGCGTACGTCTTTCAAGCACTCTATCCATCAAACATTCGTCTACTGCTATTTCATCCGCTCAAAAAGTTTTGAGCTGCACAAAACTTTTGAGCGGATGAACTTTCCACCAGTACGATCTATCATCCGCGACACATACGGGCAACAATATGTTCTACATCCTTGTCATCCGTTACACGTCCAATGTATCCTCTCCGATCATCTGGACATCCGTGCAACTCACATCAGCTCCAGCGGAAAGCGGAAAGAGGGGGAGCGAAAGGGACATGGAACGTCCACACAGTGTGAGTAGTACGGACATAGAAAGGATGAAAGCGGATGCATCTCGTAAAGAAGCATTAAAACAGACAAAACGTTCATATATAGGACGTTCTCGGATATTTAGGATGTCTGGAGGATGTCTAGAGTATGTGAGAGGACAGCTAGCGGAAAACTGACATTTCCGATAAAAAGGGGGAGGAAATCACCTGGATCTCATTTCAGTCCAGCAGCCCTGCGGTGCAGACCTCTTCAGCCTTGCTCTTGCTCTTCCACATCATCCATTGATCTCCACCATGCACTAACATACACTCCTTTAGGTAGCCGCCATCGTTCAACACCAGAACCATGCCCTCTTCAGACTGTTTCACCTTTTCAATGCAAAGAGAAGAAGCAGACGTCAAGACTGTCTGGATCTGACGATGGATCGGGAGAAGAGGGTTTGGACTGTATGACAAGCTGATGGTGTAGCTGAGGATGAAGACACTCGTGCATTCCAGCACTTCATGAGGATGCCACCAGCCATGTTTGACGAAGTTGTGGAGCGTCAGAGGCCCAGGATGACCAAGGCAAACAGCAACTTCCATCCGAGCCTGGACCTGGGCTGAAGGTGGAACTGACTCTGCGCCACCTGGCTTTGGGACATGTACAGAAACATGCAGTATGCCTGGCAGGGTTGCCAAACACACCATCAGCATTGTGGTCAGAGAAGTGGAGTAGGCCATCATCGAAGAATACGTGGAGGACTCCTCCAGTGTCCCACCACTGAAGAAGGCTGGAGGAAAGTTGCAGAGAGTGGTATCAGAAGTGGAACTTAACAACCGTTGAGCCATAGATGGGAAGCACGTGGCCTGCAAAGCTCCAGCTAAGTCGGGGTCCACTTATTTCAATTACAGGGCTTCTTCAGCATCATCCTCTTCGCCATGGTCGATGCTGACTACAAGTTCATGTACATCGATGCTTCAGCAATGGCTCATCTCAGATGCCCAGATATACAACGCCAGTCACCCTCAAGGAGGAGCTGGAATGCAACTCATCATGGGTTTCCCCAGATCCAGACCCTACCAATGACACGCAAGATGATGCCCTACTTATCGTGGGGGATGACGCCTTCTCCCTCAGAACTACCTCATGAAGCCCTACAGTTCCAGATACCTCACCGCGTGAAGAGGGGATCTTCAACTACAGGCTGTCCAGGGCAAGACGGCGTGGTGGAGAACGTCTTTGGCATCTGGCAACAGGTTCCAGGTTCTTCTCACCACCATGCAGCATCGCAGAGACCGTGAGGCATCGTGGAAGCTTGCTGCATCCTGCACAAATCTCATGCGCACCGCGCTACCCAGTGTTGCAGAACAGGCTTGTCGACCACCAACAAGGCAATGGGGACATGGAGCCTGGTGAATGGAGGCAAGGACTAAACCTGATAGACACTGTGGATGTGCAAGGCCAACAGAGCTGCACGTGAAGGGAAGAAGCAGCGCAACTCCTGAAACACTGGTGCAACTCCCTAGCTGGAGCAGTGGAGTAACAAGATAGGATGGTAGATGCTTAATGGATGCTTCCTTGAACCTGTCTCATCACACTGAGGAGATTGTGCCATGTATGTTGAGTGGCCTTCCATTAATAGGGCATTAAATAAAGAGTTTTGTTTATGTTGAAATGTGTGGATCAATGGATTAAATTGTTATTGATCATAAAGGGCCATAGGTGTGACAGCTGGGAGGGTGGACCATACAGTCGCACTATGCTTTGCACTGGAGGTTTATCTATACACAGCTATCCTTACCCATCCCACAGCTAGCCCATCCCAAGTATCATTACCCATCCACACGCTATCCATCACCAGCTTATCCTTACCATCCACCAAGCATGCAAAGGCTTAACCTTTTTTGAAAGTTTTCCCCAACACTTTATTAAGTAAAAAAAGGAACCAAGTGTGTAAGCAAATATAACCTTTTATTAATAATAAACTGTATTACTTATTAAAAAGCAAAATGACCCAAGTAAAGTGTCTTTAAGCAAAGATAAGGTGAGCAGGTAACAAACTCAGTCTCTGGACTCTTTTCAGTCACTCTGAGACGTGCCCATGGTCTCAGATGTACAGGGGGCCAGGGACTGTGGAGGTGGCTGTTTGCTGGAGTGCTGGTCTGAGGCGCCATTGGGGTGCTGGCCCGAGAGTACAACAGGGATGGTGTGTGCAGGAAGCTTCATAGAGCTGACTCAGTCCGTGAGGTGAAGAGGCCCTTCCTACAAGGACCTGGGATGTGAGGCCAAGACTGATGAAGATGTTCTGAGGAAGGGCTTGGCTGTGGGGCGGAGAGGAGGAGTGTCTGGGGCTGTCTGATCTTTCAGCTGGGTCAGCTGAGGCATCTGTGGCATCTGTGGCATCCGAAGAACCTGAGTCTGACTGGGAAGGACTGCCTCTGCTGTGGGAAGTCCTGGTAGTGGTAGGCTTGGTCGGTGAGGGGCTGCTGAAATCCATGGAAGGGCTGTGACATTGGCTGGGGTGGGGAGCAGACCTGGAGTGGGTAAGAGCAGGTTCAGCTGGGCCTGGAGGGGTGGTGCAAAAGAGCTGTGATCCTCTCCTTCATTGCCTGGTACTGGGCCTCAAGCATGTCATGAGGGTCTAGCCCTTGTATGTGATGAAGGGCTTATGGTTGGAGGATGGTATGTCAAAGTGGACCAGCTGGGAGAGGGATCTGTGCTTGCTTTGATTGTGTCTGATCTCCAGAAGGACAGTGTGCTCTGTCTCTCCGGTCTGCCTCTCTGTCTACTTTCTTAGCAGGTGGAGCTGGGGGTGGGGGTGGGTTGGTCTCTGGTGCTGCCTCTTCTTGCTCCATCTGAGACGGGGATCCTCATGTTCCTCTGGCATGGGGAGTGCAGCTGTCGGGGGGCGTTCTCTGTCATGGGGCCTCAAAGACCTGCTGGATACTGTAGCTGTCTCCTGGGTGGAAGAGGAGTGGCTCTCTTTGGCTGTCTGAGGGAGAGGGTTGACAGAGGGGTTGATCCTTGGTGGTGGATCTCACCCTACAGGAAGCTGCACCTGCCATGACCTAGGTCTCCTGGTCAGTTAGCTTGACAGCGGCTGCCCGGATCTCTTCAGGTGCAGCTTGCCATACCAGGTGTGCATATTGCTTTCCACCACCCCAGGAGGACAATCTGAAGTGGTAGGCCCAGGCTGTCTGCTTCTCTCTCTCACACTGCCTGCTTGTACTTGGTGTCGCGATAAGAGCCTGTGGCCCTTCTCCACAGGTATCGTTGTCCCTCACCATTCCAGCGCCTCCTCCTCCTTGGTCTCGAAATGGAGTATGTTTCCTCTCATCTCCTTCTCCTTGCCATTGCTTTTCCTCCCTCTTGCAGGGCGTCAGGACTTCAGCAAGCAGGGTTTTGAGGGCTGGGGATGGTCCCACAGCAGCAGCAGCAAGAGAGCACCAGCAGCAAGCAGGAGAAGCACTCAGCAGCATCGAGCAGCACCAGCAGGAGGAAGCACAGCAGCAGCAACACCAGGGGCACCACAAGCAACAGGAAGCTCCAGCAGCAGTAGCAGCTTCAGAGTCAGCACCAGGGGGTGGATGGTGGTTTGTCTTCTTGCCAGGGCTGGCAGCGAGTACAGCAGCTTTCTCCTTCTTCCCATGGTATTCTCTCAAGATGTCTCTGGCAGCAGGTCTTTCCTCTGATGTGACTGCTTGCGAGACTGCCTCCTTTTATATCTGCGGAGCTTTCGCAATTCATCCTCCCGCATTAGCAGTGAACGCTTTGCATCTGTAGTCATCCACTATGCATCCTATAGGTGTCATGATGCATCTGCGTCATCCGCTACGCTTCATTCTGTCCACTACTCTCGCTTCGCTGTGTCTCCCCCCAGAAGCCCTGTGGATGTGTCATCTGCTTCCATCCACTTTCATCCGCTAGGCTGTTCCTACGAAGTCTGCTTTACATCCGCTACATCCTCCCCACATCCGTTCCTTTCCATTGTTGTCCGCTCTGTTTATGCAAATTTGGGGCACTTTTGAAAGTGGATAACAACTGATGGAAAATGTGCTCATCCGCTGTGTCCTTTTTACATACGTTTTGCATCCGTTGGCCGGTGTGACCTAGAAATGGAAGGTGGGGGTGGGATGGAAATATCTGCATTCTACACTGTTTCTCATGGATTTCATAGAAAATACTCACATGTCCATTTCATTTCACATGACCAATCAATAAAGGTGGGCTGTTCCTTTGAAGTGGGTAAACACTGACTATGTTTCAAATAAGGAAAATACTGGCTTCATTCTCATCCATGGGAGAAAAAAAATGCTTGAGGCCTCGGGAAGGTCTCTGAGAAGGTTTGCTTCACTGGTTGCAGCTGTGAAATCAAAATATGGGTATGACTCAGTCCAGTGGTTAAGTTCTGCTCATTTTGAGGGACAGGCTTTGATTAAACTCATGTGTGATTTTCAAAGGTCCATATTTAGCTTGGTTGTAGACCATGATTGTATAATGAGTTTATTTAAACTATGTCTCCTATAAAATCAGATGTTGCATGTGGACTTACGTATTATGGTGTAATCAGATATATCTATTAAACAGATGTTGAATCTTTATGACTGTGTTCTTGACAATCAATTGAAATCAAAATCTAATAACCAAGGTTGCAACTGGATATTACTCTTTTTTATTTAATAAGATGCTCCAGTAATATAATTATATTTAATATTACATGAAACATATTTATGAAGATTCACCAAAGTTTATGCAATGCAGACATATATGAAATCTTCCTAATACAAAATGGTTTTGGCTCATCTTTTCTCAGGCTCCAGAAAAAGCAAAGGTTATCCCCTTGCAAATGATGCTGAAATCCTTATTGACATGCTTCTCAGCAGGCTTCCAATAACATCACTTTTTTTTGTCCACGTAGGCCACTTCCTAAAACAATTATTCATCCATGATTAACCATGCCTCTAAAGAGGGGAATGGAAACTCTATGAAGTTAGCAGCAGAGGACTTTGAAAAGCCCCACAAGGCAAAGCAAGCTAAACATTTTCTCTTTGTACATTGAATTTTTGTTTTAAGTTGCTAAAAAGACTTGTTTGTCAAATGGGAAGGACTTGTTGTGGCTGCAAACACAATTACAGCTCATGGGTATAACTCCTGACTCTGATGATATACTTGGAAAAAGCTTCAAATGCCAGATACATTTTTTTTAAGATTAAACAAATGTGCACCAAGAATGAACTTATACAAAATCATCATAGATGAAGTAAGGGAAATACTGATTTCAAAGGGCTTTATTTTCTGCCAACAATTACCCTCTTCCATGATTTTATATAAAGTTAGTTTGGTGTAATGGCTAAAGGAACTGGGCTAGAAACTGAGAGACCATGAGTTTAAGTCCTGTCTTAGAAACAAAGCCAGCTGGGTGACTTTGGGCTGGTCTCTCTCTCATGCAAGGAAAATGGCAAATACTTCTTAAATATTGCCAGGAAAATTCTCGGACTTGTCCAGGAAATTGCCAAGACTCAACACAGTCTTGAAGGAAGGAAAAAATGGGAAAAAGCACTGATTTCTGTCCTGATGCTGTCTTTATGGAGCTAGAAGAGGGTTGATATTTGCAAGTGTCAGTAAGGACATCTAATTCATAACAGATATTACAACCTCCCCACCCAAAAATCTAGAAGAGGTTAATTTTGAACATCAATTTACATTCCTGCATTGAATATATGCTGGGAAGAATGTGTGTCTGCAGAGAAATCCAAAGTAGGGTAATCAGAAACAGGTCAGCATAAAATGTATAAAGCCAAGGTCCGCCACACAGGCTTAGCCTTGAACAAAGCTCATTGACCTTAAAACTTTTCAGATAAGCTTTCTCCATGCTCCATCACATGCTGGAATGACTGACCATCTGTCCATACAGCATGTCAACACATTCTTTTGCAAATATATCCCATTCTTTGGTTTTAATTCTTCACCCCATTGCCTCTTTGAATCCATGATGTCACATGGATCATCTGGTATACTCCATTTTGAACAACTGCTGTGTGATGATCTGGGGCATGGCACAAAAGCAACACAGTCAGAAAATCAGTAGGAGTCCCTACATTGGCTCCAACTTTGCCCCTAATGTCCTGGTTACCTTCTGGCTGGAGAAAACCTCTCCTAGGAACAGCCTTTGGCTGCAGAGAATCAAGTGCAAAACATGGTCAACAAAAACTGTAACTATAAGTCCAATCAAAGCAAAATGAAGTAATTAGTTCATCAGGGCAGGAGCAAGAATTCCAGATGTGAAGACAGGGCAATAACTCAACACAGTTGGGAAGACTCCAGGAACACAGATAAACAAAGTCAACATAAGATAAACTCTCATGTTTTCTCCCAGCAGTTGCCTCACTCAGCATTCATCTCTTTTAAATGTTAATTCCCAGGTGTGGCTAATGAAGGGAATTAGGGCCCTTTTCTCCCCCGTAAGCCATGCAACCCACGTTGCTCTCTTCTCCATTTCTCCCTGCATGCCCTAGGATGAACAGGGGGGTGCACCTGGGCCTTCTCTGAACTCCCTCTCCCTTGTTCTACCTCTTTCCTGCTCTGCCCAGCCAGACTTTGCCCTTCCCCAGTTTCCTCCACAGCCAATGGAGGAAGCCAAACTACCACTCCCTTCAACTGTTTGTCTTCCTCCTCGGATTCAGACTTTGACAGGGGCATGACATGCTAAGAGAAATGTATATGTTGCCACATAGTTGCTTTCAGAGAAACAATAAAAGAACTTCCACAAACCTAAAATGCTTATATCTCTGTATGAAATAAACCAAACTTAAAATTACCTCTTACTCTATGGTTATAACATACGTCCTGTCTTTCTATATCTATTCTGTTTGATGATCAATAAATGGCATATTGATACATCAAAACCATATATCATAAGTTTATTTTTTCTGGGGTTTTTTGTTTCTCCTTAAGCTTAGTATTCTGTTTGCTTATTATTGCTCAAGTACAATATGCTTCTTGTGCTAAGAACCACAGCGATATTTTTTGAGCATAGCCTTAGTTTTTACCTATTCTATATAATCAATGTGGCATGTCTAAAATAATGGCTTTTAAAATCTACACTGATTTTAACTTTATCAAACCACAAATATCCATGCCATCTGATCATGTCCTTCTAACTCCTATCCCCACTTTTTCAGGGATGACTGCCTACCTCACCAGAAAGGAACTGACTTCGGGAAAATAAGCAAAATAGAATAAATAAGACACTCAGAATGGAAAACATGTTTTCCAAATGATTGAAGTTTGTATTGAGAAAATCACTTGAAAATAAAGAGGCATACAAAATAAATGTAATGGATGATTTAAATTACTGTACACTAAAATAGACTGGCTAATAGCATATTCCAATCATGACTAAAATATGACATTTGTAGACATTTTAAATCGTATTTGGTATCCAACAAGAAATGTCAGTATTCTGGAAATAAAGCACAATAAAGTTAAAATTTTCAGCACAAAATTTGTACCTACTCAAATTTGTATTAAGATAAAGTCTATCAGGTTGTCAATTGAAAATCAGGAATGTGCAATGGGGTACAAGATCAGCTTCTTTTTTGTTGGTAAATCTTCCCAAGGGACTTTAACTGAACATGAATAAGACTGAATTTCAGAAACAATCTTTAGTGATATACCGATCTGTCTCAAGGTTACCAGAATACAATCATAAATGTAACCTTCTTGTGAGTGGCGCCCAAAATTTTTACTCACAAAGAAGTTAGCTTTTAAGTTGAATAATCCAAATTTGGGTTGGATCTGTACTTGTCTATCTCTTTGACCATTACCCCAAAGTGGCTTTTTTTCTGGTTCTGGAAAGAGTATGCCCCAGACATACACCAAAGTCCAGTTCTCTAATTATAATTAGAGAAGGTCCAAGTCTCTGGGCCCAGAATCAGAACTTTAAAGAGCCTTTTCTTTGTACAAAGATTTATTTTAGAGAAAGATTTCCAGTCTATTGGATCATGCTATAATATACTAAGTTTAATATATTTATGGAAGGTCAGTAGTTTCCTGTGTCAGTTGGTCTGCTTTCCTCTATACATTTATCAAATGTATTGGAGTGGGATTAAGGCAACATAATATTCTTTTGTTATGGTGCCGCTATTATAATATTATTATTATAATATTATAATAATATTATTATGTTGTTATGTCCATACGTTCACTTAAATTGTGAAAACAACTTTTATATAAGTCTAAGTCTACCTCATTATATGATGGAGATACCCAAAGTTCAATGAGAATAACTAAGTAACTGTTAAACTTGTTTTCCAGTAAGTAAGTAAGTAAGTAAGTAAGTTAAGTAAATATTAGAACTGAAAGAGAGTAATCAGAAGACCAGTAGCTTAATATTCAATTCTTCGAAATTATATATAAAGCTAATTTAGAGGTTTCATCCTCATCTCTGATCACAGTGGCATACATGTCATATCATTCTCAAATGTTCATTGCTTCTCTAGCTAACAAGCAAGATCTTCCTATATCGGTGAGAATAAGATTCTGTTCAGGCATAGAGAAGGCACTTGTGAATGTTGCAGGAAATGAGATCTTAAGTCAGGGCATAAAACAATCTAATCCATCACAGCTCCTCAAATGGCCCCTCATAACTCAGGGGCTGTCATACCCCTTTGTGCACATGAAGGCAGTTGTGGAAGAAGTGACGAACTGTGCACATATTCTGTTAAATCTGTTCTGGCAGCTGAAGTAATATATTTTCAGTGCCAAGTCACATAATTTTACTTTAGCTCATTTGACTCCAGGCTACAAAGCTATTCCAGAAAACAAAGGGATGGTGTTTGAATAATGAATAATAATGAATTTAATTCATGTGCTTGTACTGGGCTAGAGCCTGTGGGATGTTAAATGTAGATAAAGCAATGCAAAGTAAACTTTTATAAGAAAGTGAGAGTGGTAAAAAAAATCTACATTGATGTTTCATATTGGTAGCTTTGTTCTCCTTATATTAATATTTGTCTGCAATTTGTATATATAGGCAAGTGTGTTAGAAGAGATGCTGTGTTTCATATGCAATATACTTTGATAAGTATTGCAGAATCCATGCTAAGTATACAACTTTCATTTAGCTTGCTTTTTTCTTCCTTTTGTTAATTTCTTATTTCCATAATTAAGTACTATATGAAAACACCATTCATGGTAAATGATTTTTTTCCTTTTACAAATTTTCAAAAGTTTTACAAATTACATAATGATGTTGATATCAAATAATGACATTTGAGTTTCAAGATTGCATTCCAATAGTAACTGTTTTCACTTTTAAAAGGCATTTTTAATGATCAAAGTCATGAAAGAAACTATCTGTTGTAGGTCAGTTGTTAAATGTAATTGGTATTTAAAAATGTAAACACTAATACCGGATATCAAATTTATGTAGATATTCACCATCAGAATATATTCAATATCAAAAGCCAGAAAGAACAACCCTGGAGAATACTTAAAATTGAAAATTATCTTCTTCCTTCTATACCTTGTTTATTTAGCCTTCATACTGGCATTTAGTTTGAGTTATTGAGAAACAAAAAGTGAAAAAAATCCTAAGGTTCCCCTCCCCCCAAAACCCTGCCATAATAGGCAGACAGATCAACTCTGAGGCTGAACCCAAAACTGAATTGATTGTAACTGAAGGATATATAAATGTGTGTATTAATTCAGAGTAGGATTACAAGAAATTATCAGCAATTGTCTTCAGTGACCAAGAAAAGTTTCTGGAAGAAGCCACAGTAGACACATTATTTTTGCTTTTAGCCTCAAGCAACTTGAAATGTATTGTGCCATTGCCATAACCTCAACAAGAATCCAAAAATGTAAATGGTGTTATTGATCCATATCTCTGTGTGCATGTGTGACCCCACCCTGCCAAATAAATTTGAAAAAAACAAGTATATTGTCAGCCCTATGAAATAGTCTTGAACACTAGAGTCAAGAACATTACAACTTTTTTATTATAGGGTTATAATAACACAACCTTGCAATTCTGAATGACCTTGCTTAGAATTTGTGGGTGTGTTTGTGTGTCAAGTCTGAGATACTTTCTCAAATTTCATTCTTGCTTTTGGGCTCAGATTTCTTTTATCTGATCTTGGCTATGGCTCTTCCTCTTATTCCTCAAGGTTATTTTCAAATGGGCTTTGAGAATATTTATTCTCACCATTTATTCTCTCTATACTATATGACTTTATAATTCCATCGTTTCCTGCTACTGTGGCTTTCTCCACTAAACTAAAAACTCCAGGTATTTTAAACTGTCTCTGTAATAACCATCATTGCCTTGTCTTAGTATTTCCTTTTTTAAAATATCAAAAGAAAAGGATTTTTTTACTAGCTCCATTACATTTTTAGATTGGCCAATTAATCTAAGAATGATGATAAACATGACTTTTTTAGATTAGGTGTGACCTTAGTTGGATACTGAGTAAACTCACCTTTTCTAGTTTCAAGCTTCTAGAAAAGCAAAAGCAAAAGATAATGGTGTTAATTTAACTAATTCTGCCTGGTCCTTAAGTATTTGCGTATCACTAATTTACTTCATTATAATTGTAGGGACCCAGCTTATAGAACACTTCTTTTTTGAACACTGGGTTTATTTAATTTCTCCCTATTCTCCATCATTAATGGCTCCATTTCCATTAATCCTTTACCAATGTGCAACTGTTCAGCTAAGATGAAGGAACTGTGCTAGGAAGCAAAACCAGGTACAGAAGACATTAAAATAATTCAATTTTCATTTTTTTCTTCCTGAAGAAAAACCAGTCTGCGTTTTAGGTTCTTACTATTTTTCATTCAGTGTGAGGAAAAGAATTGGGTTTTAAAATTTACTTTTAAGGAGATTTCTCAGAAGAAATCTCTTGGATGAAATAGGATATCCTTGTACTTATTTAATTATGCGATAGTAGCCTAGGGATGTCTGTGTGAATGTCCTATGGTTCATTATACCATCATTTCCCCAGCAGCCTGTAGTCTTTCAACTTCAATTTAAATCCAGGGATCAACTGTTGGGGGCTTGCAGGGGCTCAGAAGAGCCCCTAGCTAAGACTCTGTGAGGCTCGGAGAGCCCCCAATAATCTATGAAAGACAAGCAGCAAAGGACAACTCTTAATAGGCTTAATTGAACTTCTGGGCATTCAGACAAGAGCATTTCACATCTCATAAAAGTATTGCAAGCTAGATAAACAATCCACTCAGCGTTTGCAAGGGAGAAAATCAGATAACATAGGCATTAGCCTCCGAGGGGATTAATTCTCAAATAATAAGAATCATGTAACTCACTAGAAACTCCATTAAGACTCCAAGATCCCTCTCACAGTCACTGTTATTAAGCCTGGTTTCACCCAGTCTTTTATTTAAGTATTACATGTACGAAATAAGAAACAACTTTTTGGTATACATCTTTTTTTAAGATAATTAGGGCAAAGAAGCAAAGTCAAGTTGGGCACACTCACCCAATCACATGTCTCCCCAGCCATGCCCATCCAGCCAGTCATTAGGGCAGAGAGCCCCTTGCTAAAAAATTTGAAGTCCACCTCTGATTAAATCTCATAGGAGGTCATCATGAGGAATTTCTTCTTCTTTGGTATTTTTTTAGTAGTAGGCCTATTGTTACTATTATGGAAGAATATTCTTCAAATGGGTTTAATTCTTCTTGACAAGCAAATTGCTCAAGGCATTCTGAATACACTGTCCAATATGTTTTCAAATTTGGTAACTTGAAGACATGTGGATTACAACTCCCAGAATTCTGCAGCCAGTCTACCAGCAGAGAAATTCTAAGAGTTGAAGCCTGCACTTCTTAAAGATACCAAGTTTTTCTTTTTAAAAAAAACCCCATCTATATGACATTGCTACCTTGCTTCAGGCTTTGTTCCACCTATTTAATAATTAGTTAAAACTCTGAGAAAAAGAAAGAGTTATCTGCCAAGATTGGCTAATGTCTGTTACTTTGAAAATCAGTGAATACTTTGTGGAGGTAACAGTATTTAAGCCCATGTCACACCGAACCAACGTATGCAAAGAGGATGTAAAACGGACAAAAAACCTTGCCATCCGTTAGAAAACGCAATGTACTCACTGCCTCCGTTTGGCTTCCTCTCTATCCGTCCAGCATCCGTTTATGGATGTTTCACATCCGTTTAGACTGTTCATCCGCTCCAAAAAGTTGGCCCCAAAACTTTGCACAGAAAAGTATCCAGTTCGTCGTTCTGCAATCGTGCTGCATCCTTTCGCGGTCTGTTCCGCATTACGTTACGCATCCACTATATCCGCTAGGCATCCGTTCCGCTCCGCGCTACTCGCATCTGCTCGGACGCAGGAGCAAGTGAACGTACGCAGAACGGATGCAGAACGCATTGCCACAGCTGGAAACAAAGCGTTTAAAACAGAAAAAAACGGTTCGCAGACGGGGACCTAATCTCGGATATTAAGGATGTCTGCAGGATGCCTAGCAGAGCCTAGAGCAGCAAAGCGGGCACCTACCTGCCTATAAAAAGGGAGCAACTCTCCTGCATCTCACTTCAGAACAGCAGCCAACTGTTGCAGACTCACAAGCCCATCTGCCCTCTTCCTCTTCACAGCTCCATCATGTACACCGTGGATTGTGACAAATCCTTTGGCAGCCACCAGTCCTTCTGCACAGTGCTAAACCATCTACACTCTGTGAACTCTACTACGGGAAGAAAAGGAAGGCACCCAAAAAAAATGAGGTCCAAAGATGGTCACCAGAAAGCAGAGATGGACTGTGACAAACAAGCTGATTGAGCTCAGAGCGAAACCTTCAGCGTCCAGAACTTTCATTGAGGATCTTCCACCATGTTTGGACAAACTTGTGCACGGCTGACACCCAAGGTTGACCAGACCAAAAACACCCCAACTTCCGGCCCACCTGTAACCTGGCTCAAGGTGGCACTCAATCTGCGCCACCTGGCCTCAGGAACCACTACAGGAGCATGCAGTACAGCATGGATGGGCCACCCAACACCATCAGCATTGTGGTCAGAGAAGTGGGCAGCCATCACCGTAATAATACAAGGAGGAGCTCCTCCGTACCCCGCCACATTGAAGAAGGATGGAAGAACAGTGCAGAGGCCAGTGTATCAGAATGACACTTCCCCACAGACCTTGAAGCATCATGACAAGCACGGCGCAAACTCTAGCCAAAGTTGGGCCACTTATCACAACTACAAGGGCTTCATCAGCATCATCCTCTTCGCCATGGTCGATCTTACTACAAGTTCATGTACATCGATGCTTCAGGCAACGGCTCATCTTTCAGATCCCAGGTATACAACGCCAGACCTCAAGGAGGGGTAGAAGGCAACCTTAATGTGCTTTTCCCATATTCAGACCCGCGCCCAACACAAGCAATATGTGCCTACTTTCATTGTGGGATGACCCTTCTCCCTCACAGCTACCTCATGAAGCCCATACATCCAGATACCCACCCATGAAAGGGAATCTCAACTACAGCTGTCCAGGCAAGGCGGTGGGGAGAACAGCCTTTGGCATCTGGCCAACAGGTTCCAGGTACTTCTCCCAACACCCCCACGAGATGCCCAGAGACCATGAGGAAGATCATGAAAGCTCTGCTCATCCTGCACCAAATCTCATGCACACCCGGCTACCTAGTCTTGCAAGAACAGGCTTGGGAACCATCAACAGCAATGGACATGGAGCTAGGAATGGAGCAAGGGCAAAACCCTGATCGACAATGAGTGAGTAAGGCCCCAACAGAGCCTCACGTGAGCGAAGAAGCATCCAACCTCCGAAAACACTGGTGCAAACTCCCCAGCGGAAGCAGTGAGTGGCCAAGACAGAGATGGTAATGCTTAATGAGCGTCCTTCCAGATGACTCATCACACGATGAATCTGGGCCATGTATGTTGTGCCTACAATGAACAGGGCATTTAATTAAAGAGTTGTGTTATGTTCACATGTGTGGAGATTGATTATATCTTTACTGATAATAAAGGGCCATAGGTGGGCACCTGGGAGGGTGACCATACAGTCCCACTATGCTTGCAACTGGAGTTATTCTATCCCACTGCTATCCTAAACCCATGCCCACCAGCTAACCCATCCCACAGGATCCTAACCCATCCCAAAGCTTATCCTTTAACCCATCCCATAAGCAAGCAAAGGCTTAAACCATTCTAAAGTTCCACCAAGACTTATTAAAAAAAAGAAGAAAATGAAGCAACTGTAGTGAATCAAAATAACTTTATAAGCAAACAATCTATGAGACAAAAATGAGTCTCTGCACTCCCTTGGGCGCTCAGTCTCAGGTGAAGGGTCCAGTGCTTGAGGTGCTGGTGTGGATGCTTGTAGCATCAGCTCCTCCAGAAGCAGAAGCAGCAGAAGCGCGCCAGCCGCAGAAGACGCAAGCCGTGCTGCAGAAGAGCCCCAGCAGACAGAGTGAGGCCAGGGGCAATGGTAGCCTTTCCCCTCTTCCAAGGCTGCAGAATGGGCTGAGCTGCTGTGCTCCGCCATGGTTTGTGGGTTGCTGGCGCAGGGAGCTGGCAGGAACCCAAGCTGCAGGAGCTGAAGAGGGTCGCGAAGGCTGTCACGAAGGCGTGCAGGCAGCATGCAGCAGCAGCCAAAGCAGGCCCAATCCGTCTGCAGCAGGTCCTCCTCTGAATGGTGACCTGCTTCCGAGCCTGCTTCCGTTATATCCGCGGCTGACGCACATGCATCTCCCACATGCCATTAATGCCAGGCATCATGTGAGCTCTCTGTGCATCTCTGTGCATCCGCTTCTTCTGCTAGCTTCCGCTCCTGCATCCGCTCTTTCCGTCCCGCTCTTGCTGAGGCCCCCGGAAACCCTGTGGATGTGCCATCCTCTCCCAGTCCTACTTCCATCATGCTTAGTCCGTTCCCATCCCGCTTCCATCCGCCTGCGTCTTCCGCCGCATCCGTTTACCGCCCGGTTATGGCAACATTTGCCCCTTTTGAGAGGCGAGGCTCATCTGCTGTGTCCTTTTTGCATCCGTTGGGCAGTGTGACATGGGCTTTCGCATTTAAATTGAGATTCTGAGAAAAGAAGCTGAAGACAAAAACTGGAACAAACAAAAAAGATACATGAAATATTTGTTATATGGACAGAACAGAACGGACAGTATCTGGGCAATTTTCATCTACACATTTATTCTTACATATTCCAGTCCCTCATCCTGCAACTCAGGCTGTCTTTTGCATAATGTTATAATGAATGTTGAGTTCCAGATAACCTATTCCATGAATTCTTATATACATTTGCTATAGGTATTGCTAGTCAGTATATCAAGAACTGTAGCCTTCCAGTTACCAGTTTTTGAATTTTTGGAAACTGGTTATCTTGAATATTTAGAAGATTCATGAGAAGAATGTTCGGATTTTTTCCCACCCTCCATATTTTTGTGAGATATGCTCAACATAGCATTGAACTAAAATGATAAGGTTTGATTTTCTACCCAGTCTTGGTTTATAATCAGGCATTCCTATTTTTTAAACAGTTTTATTCAATTCATTATATTTCAGAAAAGTTTTACTGTATTTTCCAAAAGCAATATGACAATTATTATTGTTTTAAATGTTGAATCAGAATTGCAAGATCACATTCATATGTAAATATGTAAGAGAAATTTTTTTCCACATACTGTTGGATTATAACTCCCCTAACCAATTCCCACTGATCATGATAAACAGGATGAAAGGATTAGAGTATATTATCTAATGGAAACTTATGGTTTTTTAAAAATAAAGTTTTATTAAGTTTTTACAAAACAAAACAAATAAAACATCTTATTTGAGTACAGCATGGTTCCAGGTTATCACATTTCCACATACACACAATTTCATATGCATATTCATCTTATGTATTCAACCTCATATCTTATACTTTTTCCAACTTTTCACTATTTTCCCTTTACTTCTCTTAATTTTCTTTTATGGTTATCTCATTTTCTTCTTATTTGATTGTATTTCTTTTACCTAAATTTCCATATCTTTCTATTCATTGTACCTATATTTTCATCTGTCTTGTTTACAATTTCCCTTCCAACATTCTTAAGAAGCAAAATTCCCCCTATGATTGCCAATGGAAGTGCAATACCTTTAAATCTTATTGTTATTATCATATGAAATCTCATTAAACATTGAATTTGTGCATTCTAAAATTATGACATTCAAATTTCTAATATCTATTTTATATCATGTAAATCTCATCATTCAGACTCTGCTTGGTACTTCCCCTTGAAA
>BHFT01001384.1:0-20085 GCA_004320025.1 Laticauda laticaudata
CCATTCTTTTCCATTCTGTTTATGCAAATTTGGGGCACTTTTTGGAGCAGATAACAACGGATGGAGCCACCCCCGAATTTTTGCTCATCCGCTGTGTCCTTTTTGCATACGTTTTGCATCCATCGGCCAGTGGGACCTATCCTTAGCAAAGTAAATTAACTTTGTAACTAACTTAACTTGCAATGTAATTTCTGTGCTATTTTGCTTCCATGAAACTGTACTACCAGAATTTCTTTGCTATACAGTTTCCATGGACCAATAGAGAAATTTAGGAGAGAAAACTACAGCTACAGAGCTATGATGCTACAGTAAAAGGAAAATATAAAAGGGTTTTTTTTACAGTTAAAGGAGATAACAAGGGATAAGAGAGTGATGCATCCAGGAAAGAAAAGCATGCAGAGGAAACAATACTTAAAAGGAAAAGACAGCACGGACAGACTGGTCCATTCATAATCCAGTCAACAAGGTTTGCTTTCTTTGCTTGAATGGAAATAGCTAGAAGAAGGGAACTAACCAATCAGGTCTTATAGTCTGTGCTGAGCATTGTCCTAGCTTCATGCTAACCTATTGCAACCTGGACTGGAACTCTGAAAATTAACTTACAAAACAGGTAGGACAGGACAGGAGGCACAAAGCTTATGCAGTATGTAATTATCCTGAATGTACTTTTCTTTAAGAAATCTTTAAATAATAGTCTGTCCAACATAAGGAGATGGGCTGGCTAAGACAGTAAGGACACTGAGTCTTAGACCATTAAAGGTTTGCAACTTGGCAGTTTGAGACCTAAGTGCCACAAGATGGAATGAGCTCCCCTCACTTGTCCCTGCTCTTATTATCCTAGCAGTTCAAAAGCTTTCAAATGCAAGTTGATGAATAGGTACTACATACAGTATAATCATATGAAAAGTAGCAATGTTTTGTGTTTCACTTTATGTTATGTGTTGCAGCATGGTGTCATGACGTCCACATGACTGCGGAAATGTCTTTGTACAACACTGGCAATTTGGTTTAAGAAATGGAGATGAGCACCACTCCTAAAGTTGGTCATGACTCGCAGAATTAAATCCATGAGGACAACTTTTACTATTATAAATACAAGCATTGAGGTCTAATAGTTTCCTTCCATTGTCATTTTAAGAAAAACTTTATAGATATGTATGAAAAAATATTGATGTTTTATGAAAATTTAGAAACAGAGGATAAACTTCATTGCTCAAATATCTATTAACCACCTTTTAAATGCCAGTCATGTTATCTTCTAAAATTAGTAATATGAAGCTTTCCTTCACCTCTGTCAAACCAAAAAAATACCATTCACAAGGTAATCCATGACTAAGCAATGATTTTGTGGATGGGGAGGCATAATTTTTCAGCAACCGGCACTCATTTTGGACATGATGACTCTGCCAGGAATAATTTCAAGTTTATTTATTTATTTTCCTTTTCTCCCTTAAAATAAGTAGGAATTTTATTGGTAGAGATCCACTAATTTTAGAGTCTCAGGAAATCCAGAAGTTGCAAGAAAAGATGGAGATAAAGAACCCAGGGATTACCCCATCTCATTTGGTATATACATGAACTGTTAATTTTTTTGAAAAAAAGAGTAATACAAAAATTAAACACAACATTAAAATGGATTGATATTGTTGGGAGAAGGGAAGTATATGGTATTTTATTTTTTTCTTTTCTCCCTTCTCATATTTATATGAATTGTACATTACCTCCATGGCCTCCTCCAACTTTAAAATTATATATTGTAAATGTTACTCAATATTACTTGTTCACTTGTTTCATCTTTATTATATTTATATCTTGCTTTTTATTTATATTACCTTGACATATTAATTAAAAACTGTTCCATCTGGAAAGAAGGGCATAAGACCGGGTTCCAAACAACAACTATTTATTAAACTCGCAAGGTAAAAGTATATGGAACAGTAGCCCAAGCCGTGGCAGCCCTTTTTATAGCGGCTTGCCTGCGTCTTATGGCCAATGACACTCTTTTGACAGTTCCCGCCATTTGGCGGGCTTCCCGGATTGGTTCTTAAATAACCAATCCATGGGTGGCCTTTTCGGCCAATCAGAAAGAGGAACTTGGAACCTACTAAGTTTCACACAGAACACTCCTCCCCCTTTAGTTCAGTCCAATGTGCGTTATGTAATCATGCAGGTAGGTGGGGCTTTTTCTAGTCCTGGTTGACCTGCGCTACTCAGTCGCGGCGTGGTCTTCGAGCGGTTCAGACAGGATCACTGTTTCTCTAGTCCTTCTCCATGGAACCTCCTGGAAGGGTGAGTCAGCCTTGCCACTCACGCCTGAGTCTCTCGGGTAAGTTGAGATGGCTCTGCCGCTCCCTCCTGGTTTGACCGGGTTGGTCGAGCTGGCCTGGCTGCCTCCTTCCAGGAAGGACTCGCTTCGCTCTTCTGCTCCCAGATTTCTTTCTTGGGGTTCATCTAACCGTGAGTGCTCTTTTTGTTTAGTTAAATTGTCTTTTTGTAGTGTTTGTTGCTTGTTACGGCAGGTTCGTCTCTCCCTTTTTTATTTATTTGTATTTCCCCCTCCCTTGGGGTTTTTTAGGTCAATATTTATTTTTGATTCTACGGTGTTTTTCCGTTTGAGGTGGCAGGAACGAAGCTGATCTATGTGCCGCTTCCATTCCCTACCATCGTCTAAGAGTAGTCGGTAGGACCGGGGCCCTGTAATTTGGGTGATGCTGGCAGGAAACCACAATGGGTCCCAGTGAGATTTTTGGCATAGACCAGGTCGCCGATTTCAAACATATGGTATTGCTGGAGGAATCGGGGGGGTTGTCCCAGGTGTAAGTGGGTGCAATCTGTCCAGGTAGGAACGTAGTTTCCTACCCATTAGGAGTTCAGCTGGGCTTTTCTTGGTTGTGCTGCTAGGGGCAATATGCTGCAAAGTTAGTAGTCAGTTTATATTGTCTGTATGTCCCCCTTGTCCATTCTTTCTGTCCTTTTTAGTGTACTGAACCATGCGTTCAGCCCTGCTGTTCGCAGCCAGATGGTCCGGCGCAGTTAAGGCATGTCGGGATACCCTGGCAGCCAGATATTGTTCAAATTGCAAAGCTGTAAATTGGGGCCCATTATCCGAAACCAGTACATCAGGTAGCCCTTTGTTGCAAAGAGTTTGTCTAGCTTTTTCATTACAGCTTCAGTGGTTGTGGAAGCCATGAGGATGACTTCCAACCAGTTCGAGTATGCATCCCAGACTATCAGAAATGTGTTTCCCTTTGTTGGCCCCGCAAAGTCAATATGTACTCTAGACCATGGACCCTGGGGAGTTTCCCAGTCTCTTACTGGTGCTTGTGGGGGGTTAGGCCTCAATTTTTGACAGTCATGGCATGTTGCAACCAAGCATTCAATGTCTTTATCCAGCCCTGGCCACCAGATGTAACTCCTGGCCAGGGCTTTAATTTTGACTATGCCCGGGTGCCCCTCGTGCAACATGCCCAGAACGTCTTCCTGGAGACTGTTTGGAATCACCACCCTGTCACCCCATAGAATGCACCCTTTTTCTATTGGACAGTTCAGTCTATCTGGTATGAAATGTTTAAAAGTCTCAGTTTTGTTCTCCTCCGGCCGCCTTTTACCCAATTTAATATGTGCGCTGTCAAAGGGTCTTTCACTGTGGCTCTCACGACATCTGCTGCAGTCAGTGGCAGGTCCGGGCCGGTCTCAAGCTGAAGTGTGGAGGTAGTTGGTGCGAGAGTCATCTTCTGTGATGGGTAGTGGGGAATGGCTTTGGCGTTGGCGTGTGCGATGGCTTTGCCGGGTCGGTGAATCAGCGTGTAGGAGTAGGCAGCGAGGAACTCAGACCACCTTGTCATTCTGGTGACAGAATGTTCGGGGTGGCTTGTTTCCTGCCAGGATGCCAAGAAGGGGCTTGTGATTGGTGATTATTTGAAAAAGTTCTACCATAAAGGTACTCATGGAATCTTTTGACTCCAGCGATGATTGCGAGGGCTTCTCTATTGAGTTGGCTGTAATTGTGTTCGATTTGGAGAGCATCTTGGAGTAAAAGACGATTGGTGCCTCTCTGCCATCTGGTAGCTGGTGGCTCAGGATGGCGCCGACCCCAAAAGATTGCATCACAGGTGACCGTCAAGGGCAGGGTATTGCTATACTGGATGAGAACGGTGTTGGACATTAATAGATCTTTGATACCCTGGAAGGCTTTTGTTCCCGGTGACCCCATGTCCAAAGAGTTTTTTTATCTAGCAGTCATGTAGGGGTTCTGCTATTGTTACCTTATGGGGTAGGAACACGTTGTGAAAATTTATGAGGCCTAGGAATGCTTGAAGCTCAGTTTTGTTCCTGGCCTAGGAGCATCTTTTATAGCCTTCACTTTTTTCTCAGTGGGGTGAATGCCTTGTTCATCAATTAAACAGCAAAAATTGACCTGGTTGTGGCTAATTCACACTTCTCTCTTTTTACTTTGAGGGCTGATTTCCTAAATCTTGTTAACACTTCTCTTTAATCTGGTCTCTAGCTGGTTGGCATTTCTTGCTGAAACCAGTACATCGTCAAGGTAAGGGATGACACCTTTGATTCCATTTAGCAGGCATTCCATGAGGCTTTGGAACACACCTGGGACAACACTAATGCCGAATTGAGGCAGTTACACTTGAATGCCCCTCTATGTGTTACAATAGTCTGTGCCTCTGCTGTAATGGGATCAATGGGTAGCTGTTGATACGCCTGTGCGAGGTCGAGCTTCGCAAAAAATTTTCCTCCCCCTAGCGAGTGCAGTAAATGTTGCACTACCCGTACTGGGTATGCGCTTTGTTGGAGCACATGGTTCAGGGTTGCCTTATAGTCTCCGCAGATGTGCACTGACCATCTGGCTTCACCGGTGTGACAATAGGTGTTTCCCACCTGGCATGGTTGATTGGCTCTAAAACCCCTTGAGCTATTAATTTATTCATTTGCTCGTCAATTTTTTGCTTTACAGCGAATGGGACGTGTCTGGCCTTTAAATGGATGGGGACTATTTTCGGGTCTAGGCTAAATGAAATTGGGGTTCCCTTGTACCTGCCTGGAGTCCCATCGAAAACATCTTGGAATTCTTGTAGCAGCTCTCCTCCCAGTTGGCTGTGGCGATGCAGTCGATCCCAGTCATTCCGATTCCCAGGTGCACGAAACCATTCGATCCCTAGCAGACTAAGGCGGTCTCGGTCAATGATGGTGAGAGGCAAGATTTTGGCGTGGTTTTTAAATTTGATGAGGAAATGTCCAAAGGCCTACTACTGGGATTCGATTTCCCTGGTAGTCTTTTAATACTAGTCTTTGTTTCTGTAGTTCTCTCTGTTTAATGTTCGGTATTAGGGCACCGGATGGTATTCCAGGATACCATGGATAGGAACGACCCTGAGTCGACTTCCATCTTGCAGGGCCTTCCCTCGATGCTCACCTCTATCCGAACCTTCTTTCCACTGTCCGCCCTCGCATTGTCGATGGTGACTGTCTGATGCATTTTCTGCCCTGTCACCAGTTCCTGTTATGGCCATCTGCTGCGGCTTGTTTTCTTCAAGTCTGGGGGCGGGTGCCTGCCGCGACTTTTTGGACTATAGCTCTTTTTGTTGCGGCAGAACCGCTTTCAATGTGCCCCCTTTTCTTACAAGCCCTGCATATTGCATCGAGGAACCTGCATTCAGCTCGTGGGTGGTTGCCTCCACAGTCTGCATATTGAAACTCCCGCCGATTTCTCCTCTTTTAGTGCCATTTCTTATCTGAATGGAGTCTATGGGACATCTTCATCGTCGTCCTCGGTATCACTCTGGGATTTGATGTCTTCATAGTGGGCTGTCACTGTGGGCTGTTTCTTTCCTCCCTCTGCCTTCTTCTCCCTGGGTTGGGTTGGCAGGTCTGGAATTGCGTTCATTTGCCGCATGGTGGCTGCTGACTTTTTAGCCACTTCAGTAGTGGTTGCCTCTGCAATGGCCTCAGCCATGGATATGTTTCGCCTATTCATGAGTTTGCTCTGAAGGGTAGTGTCCTTCAGACCAAGGACCACGTGGTCCCTCATGACCTCATCTATGTTCTGGAACTCACAGGCTCCTCTGATGTGTCTCAAGGCTGCTACAAAATCTCTGATTGTTTCATCCTCCTTCTAGTCCCTCTTACAGATTTCACACCTTTTTATTAAATTCGAGACCACCAGTGTGTAGTGTTGTTCGGAGCATTCTGTTCAGGTCAGACCAAGTCATCTGTTTTGACATCTCTGAGTTTCACCAGTGCCTTCGCCATTTTAAAAATGGCCAGTCCGCAATGTTGTAAGGAAGACAGCCCTCTTCCTTTGGTCCGAGATTTCTTCCATTTCATTGCTTTCTAAAAAACATAAGAAAGCGATCGATATATGATTCCCAATCCTCCTCATCAGGATTAAATGGTGTGGGCAGGCATTCTTACCAGCCATCTCTCTCGCTCGTTTCAGATCACCACGTGCTTCGCGGTCTCACCTTCTTCAATGATCCCACCTTCATCGCCAGTGTTCCATCCGGAAAGAAGGACATGAGACCAGGTTCCAAACAACAACTATTTATTAAACTCGCAAGGTAAAAGTATATGGAACAGTAGCCAAGCCGCAAGCAGCCCTTTTTATAGTGGCTTGCCTGCGGCTTGTGGCCAATGACACTCTTTTGACAGTTCCCGTCATTTGGCGGGCTTCCCGGATTGGTTCTTAAATAGGCCTTTTCGGCCAATCAGAAAGAGGAACTTGGAACCTACCAAGTTCCATACAGAACAAAAACAATAATGGTAAAATATAGAAATAAATCATGATGATGTTATCCAATTCAGTCAAAGCCATTTCTTGGAGATTTTATGATGCCTGTCCACATCATCCCATCTTGTACTCTTCTTTGAGTTTTTTTATGCTCTGGCAAGTGTCAGCTTTGATGGTATACAGCCGCTGTGTTCTTTGCTTGCATTTTTAAGAAATAAAGCAGGGAAAAAATAAATTAACTGACTTTAAATTAAGCTCAATTTCAACCAACAAAAGCCTGATAAAAGAGAGTGGGAACCAATCTGTTTCATCTGGGAATGTATTCAATAGATTGGAGGGCCACACAAGAAAAGATACTTTCCTGTGTAAAACTATAACAGGTAGGTTCTTGCCTGTTGGATACTTTTGAAATAACTTCTCCTGTAGAGTTAAATAACTGGACAAGTTTGTAACAGGAAAGGCAATCCCTCACATAATAATAATTTATTAAATGTATATGCTATCTTAATCCCAGATGTAGTTAGACCTAAAGCCATTTAAAGGGAAACACCAATCTCTTTAATCATGTCCAATAAGCCACTGGCAGCAAGTACAGGTCCTTAATACAGATATGATTTCTGTATCTTATTAGCTATCAAGATCCTGCCTTTTGTACTAATTGTGATTTAAAAAGGCAGCCCCAAATGAAAAGCATTGCACTGCTCAGGATGTGATAAAATCGGGACATGCAAGGGTTGGATTCTACCTGATCAGACCAGTTCTATAGAACCAGTTGTTATGATTCTGCCCAGTTCGGAGAACCGGCAAATTGGGCTACTGGCTGTCCAGCCCCTCCCTGCCCACTCCATACCTGGCATGCATGCCATCAAACTTGCCTGTGTTTGGTAAGTTTTTTCCTCCCCCCCCCCAANGATCTGTGAGTGAATCTGTGATTCTGTGAGCAACTCAATATGCCTGTTTTGTCTGATTTTGGGTAAAAGTTGTTCTTTTTTAATAAAAAATTCAATATTTACATAAATATTTATAATATTTACACACAAGCCATGCCCAGCCAGTCACATGACCACCAAGCCACACCCACAAATTAGACCATGCCCACAGAACCAGTTGCTAACATAATCCAACTCAAACCAATGGTCACGCACTGAACATGGTTTTCTTGCCAGAGCATTGGCAGTGTGATCTGAGGGAGGAACTATCTCTCTCTTGTTTGTCTTGGTCAGATTTTACCCTGGTGACTTTGAGGTTCTCTAATAATCACCTCCACAGGGAGATAGAACCCATTCAACTGACCCTTCTTTTTCTCACTCTGGTCAACTGCCACATGGACTATATAATACACTCTACATGGGGCTACCTTTGAAGAGTATATAGAAGGACCTGAATCAGCAAGGAACATAATTACTAAAAAACGTGTCACCAAAATCCAAGCTGACCAGGTGGTCCTGGAAGAAATTATGAATCGCGGTTTCTAAAACTTCCAAGAGATCCAGGAGAAAAAGCCAGGTCAGCCCTAGTTTTTGGCATAGTTCATACTTCAAAATAATTGAAATATTTCTTTTTTAACCTTCCTTTAGTCTTGTGTTTCTCTTCTCTTTGGTGAAAAATTATTTGGTCACATTTCAAAATAACTTGCATTTTTTGTGCCCTGCTACTCTTTCCTTGTGTCTCCAAACTCTTAATGGAATCTTGATCTATTTTTTTCTCCTTTTTGAGGGACAAATTATTAACACAAATCCTTCACTTTGAACAAAGCCATCTTTTGATTGGTGTGAGCTCCATTAACTTTCTACATTCTGCTTTCCCACCTTCTCCTGCAGCATCTTCCAGCAGTGTTAACACATCTCAATTTATGAGCTTCATGTAGCAAGGGTCAATGTATTAATATGTTAATAATGCAATGCTTTGCCAATTATGCTGGGAGAGGGGGTTATGTAGAGCCTCAATTAATTATGTTATAATATTTGGATGGCAGACTGATTGCTAGCTTTGCATAGCTATAATGCTAAATGTTTAGAAGATGATAGACTGGGCTGCCTTAATGGCCTCATGATTAGATTTGGGAAAAAGGCTGAAACGAACAGAGATACTAATTTATGGACTTTGCTGCAATACATTATCTTTGGTATAAGCAGATAGCAGGCTTCAAGAGTGCCCCTATTTTAAGAAATGCCTGTTTTCAGAAAGGGCTAGTTATGAAAAAAGAACCTGTCTTTTATATCAGCAGCAGCTGTGATGAGGGAGGCTTCTGGATTGGGAATTGAATCTGATTCTCGACTAGACCAGTTCAACCTCACAACTTTATTAGAGAAATAACCATTCTAATGAGATTATTTGAGAGTTCAAGACTTGTCAATATTATCATTATTATATCTGTAATTATGGAGGTTATTAATACACTTCTGGTTGCCCAGAGAATGAAGCCCTGTGCATAATGTGGAGGACAGCATCTCTTTCCCAATCAAATCTGAGGCCTAGGTTCTAGAACAATAGCATTTCAGTTTGGTTTTATGAATATTTGATACAAATCGTATAAGTACAGTTTATTTATAAGATTTATTATTTGATTTACAAAATTTATAATTCAGCAAATGAAGACAAGTTAAATGATGGAAACCATGCTGTGTATATTCATTTTAAAAGTGCAGAAATAATATATTTTAAAACTTTCATTGTGTTTACTTCTGCTTGGGAGGAGAAATTAGTTAACTGTCATCAGCAAACCTGGCTAAAAATAGGTGTATGTGTTGAGGGTGGTATATTTTAGATAAATATCATATTCTAATATTGACATGACTAGGTGTTTCAAAAACCGAGATATCTGTTGCTTGAAGCTAACCATATTATTTTAATTTCGGTGGAATTTTATAGATTCATTACATCTCATCAAATTGGTATTAACTTTTCTATTGCAGTTTTTCTTCTCACCTGAGCAGGAAACCCCATTGGGTTGTAATCATTCTCTGAAATAGGCAATATCTGTATTTATTCCTACTTATTTCACTTTTGATTGATTGATTATATGACATCAAGTCAGTATTGACTCTTAACAACCAGACTGATTGATCTTCCTTTTGACTATCTGTCCCCAATCTTGTCCTTCAAATCTTTCACTGATGTATCCATACCCATTGTAATTAAGTCCATTAACTTAGTTGCTGTTCATCTTCTCTTTTCTTCCTCTTTTCTCGGAAGTTTATACCTCAAGAGAACTGAGTTTTCATGTAATATTTTTGACAGAAGGGATACTCCAGAATTTGGGTGAGTTTATTAAATAATGTAATTTTTATTAATTATCAGGATCTTAAACTGATACTGTTTATAATTGATATTTGAATGTACATAATACGATGTATATGTTAAAATACCCAACCTTTTTTTTCATTAAGATAGTAATCCACCAAGTAAAGACCTTACTTGGAGGTAAAATTTCTAATGTGCTTTTACATGTCAGTTTTAGAAATATCTCTTGAGGAACAAATTAAAATAATATAAACAAGTAGAAGAAAAAAACACATTCATCTTTTTCAAATTGTATCTGTAGAATAATCAAATTATACTTCAGACAAATAACACTCTGGAGAAAACATTAATACTGAAAAAAGTGGAAAGAAAGAGAAGAAAACATCCACAAACAAGATAGATGGACTCAGTTATAGTAGTGAGATCCATTGGAAAAACCATTGGACTAAATTGGAACAGACTGTGATAGAGATACTGTATGTGGTTAGTACTGAATTAGGACTGACTTGATAATCAATCAATAAAATATAAATAATTAGGAATGAATATAGGTACTATTCCATTCCAGACAGTGATTGTAACCCAGTGTGGGTTTCTTTTCAAACTGTGGATGAAACTTCTAACAGAGGTTTAAGCCCATGTCACACTGCACCAACGGATGCAAAGAGGATGTAAAATGGACAAAAAAGCTTGCCATCCATTTGCTTGCCATCCATTTGAAAACGGCAATGCATCCCATTGTGACTCACTGCGTACGTCTTTCATACGCTCTTATCCCGTCAACATCAGTCTACTGCTATTATCATCCGTCAAATAGTTTTGAGCTGCACAAAACCTTTTTGAGGCGGATGAACTTTCCGCCGTGTATGATCTACATCACGACACATACAGCTCAACAATGTTCTACGTCGTCGTCACCATTACACGTCTGATGTTCCTCTCGGCACCCTCTGGGGATCCGCGAACTCACATGCCACTCCAGCGGAAAGAGGGAGGAGCGAAAGGTACGGCAGAACATCCACACAGCGTTAGTAGCACGGACAGAGAAAGGATGAAAATGGATGCAGCTGCGATATAAAGCATTAAAACAGACAAAAAGTTCATATATGGGACGTATCTTCGGATATTTGGATGTCTGGAGGATGTCTAGAGTATGTGGAAGGACACCTAGCGAAAAACCACATTTTCCCATAAAAAAGGGGGAGGAAATCACCTGGATCTCACCTGGTCCAGCAGCGTGGTGTGCAGACAACTTAGCCTTGCCACTTGCTTCTTCACATCTCCATTGTTATCTGGATCATCGCACACTCTTTTGGTAGCCGCCATCATTAACACCAGAACAAGCCCTGTTCAGACTGTTTAAACCTTTTCTACGCAAGGAGAGGAGACGTCCAGAGCTGTGTGGGTCGAAGATGGATCGGGAGAAGCATGGAGTTTTGACTCTATGACAAGCTGGAAGGTGGGAGCTGAGGAATGAAACCTCTTGCATTCCAGCACTTCATGAGGATGCACCAGCCATGTTTGACAAACTTGTAGAGTGTCTGAGACCCAGGTTGATTCAAGCCAAGCCAACTTCCATCCCAGCATGGACCCTGGACTGAAGGTGGCACTGACTCTGCGCCACCTGGCCTCTGGAACCACGTACAGAAACATGCAGTAATGCCTGGAGGGTGCCACACAACACCATCAGCATTGTGGTCAGAGAAAGCGGTGCAGGCCCATCATTGAAGAATACGTGGAGGAGCTCCTCCAGTGCCCCCACCACTGAAGAAAGCTGGAGGAAAGTTGCAGAGCAGTGGTATCAGAGGTGGAACTTTCCCCCACACATTGGAACCATAGATGGGAAGCACGTGGCCTTCAAAGCTCCAGCACATGATCATGGTCCAATTATTTCAACTACAAGGGCTTCTTCAGCATCATCCCTCTTTGCCATGGTTGATGCTGACTATAAGTTCATGTACATCGATGCTTCAGGCAACAAGGTCAGCTTTCAGATGCCCAGTATACAACGCTAGTGACCTCAAGGGCGGGCTGGAATGCAACCTCATCATGGGTTTTTCCAGATCCAGACCCCCTACCCAATGACACACAAGATGTGCCCCTACTTCATCGTGGGTGATGACACCTTCTCCCTTAGAACCTACCTCATGAAGCCTTACAGTTCCAGATGGCCTCACCCGTGAACAGAGGATCTTCAACAGACAGGCAGTCCAGGGCAAGACGGGTGGTGAAGAACGCCTTTGGCATCCTGGCCAATGGGTTTCCAGGTACTTCTCACCACCGTGCAGGGACTGTGAGGAGCATTGTGGAAGCTTGCTGATCCTGCACAATCTCATGCGCACACCACTACCCCAGTGTTGCAGAACAGGCTTGTGGACCACCAACAAAGGCAATGGGGACATGGAGCCTGGTGAATGGAGGCAAGGACAAAACTGATAGACACTGTGGATGTGCAAGGCCCAACAGAGCTTCAACGTGAAGGGAAGAAGCAGCGCAACCTCCTGAAACACTGGTGCAACTCCCCAGCTGGAGCAGTGGAGTGGCAAGACAGGATGGTAGATGCTTAATGGATGCTTCCTTGAGCCTGTCTCATAACACTGATGAGATTGTGCCCATGTATGTTTGAGTGGCCTTACAATGAATAGGGCATTAATAAAGAGTTTTGTTTTATGTTGAAAATGTGTTGACAATGATTAAATCGTTAATTGATAATAAAGGGCCATATGTGTGGCAGCTGGGAGGGTGGAACCATACAGTCCCACTAATGCTTGCACTGGAGGTTTATTCCATCCCACAGCTATCCTTACCATCCCACACAGCAATCCATCTCAACAGCTATCCTTACCATTCCCACAGCTATCATTACCCATCCCACAGCTATCCATACCCACAGCTGTCCTTACCAATCCACACAGCATGGCAAAGGCTTAACCCTTTTTTAAAGTTTTCCCACAACATTTATAAGTAAAAAAAAAATGAACCAAGTGTGTGAAGCAAAGATAACCTTTTTTTATAACAAACTGGTATGACTTTGTTTAAAAAGCAAAATGACCCAAGTAAAGTGACTTAAGCAAAGATAAAGTGAGCAGGGACAACTCAGTCTCTGGCACTCTTCTCAGTCAATCTGAGGCATGCCCCAATGGTCTCAGATGTAAAGGGGCCAGGGACTGTGGAGGTGGCTGTTGCTGGAGTGCTGGTCTGAGGCGCCATTGGGGTCCTGGCCCAAGAGTACAACAGGAGATGGTGTGTGGCAGGAAGCTCTCAGAGACCTGACTCAGTCCCCGTGAGGTTGAGAGGCCTTCCTCAAGTACCTTGGATGTGAGGCCACAAGACTGAAGACAGATGTTCTGAGGAAGGGCTTGGTGTTGGGGTGGAGGAAGGAGGATGTAGTGGGACTGTCTGGTCTGCAGCTGGGTCCAGCTGAGGCGTCTGTTGGTGTCTGTGGTGTCCGAGACGCTGGGTGTGGACTGGGAAGGGCTGCCTCTGCTGTGGGAAGTCCTGGTCGTGGTAGGCTTGGTAGGTGGGAGGGGGCTGCTGAAATCGTGAAGGGCCTGTGAATATTGCCTGGGGTGGAGGAGCAGAAGCTGGAGTGGGTAGAGCAGGTTCAGCTGAGGCCTGGAGGTGGTGCAGAGAATAGCTGTGATCCTCTCCTTCATCACCTGGTACTGGTCCTCGGGCATGTCATGAGGGTCTGGCCCACGTACGTGATGAAGGCTTGCGGTTGGAGGATGGGTATGTCGAAGTGGACCAGCTGGGAGAGGAGATCTGTGCTGGCTTTGATTGTGTCCCTGATCTCCAAGAGGACAGTGTGGCTCTGGCCCTCCAGTCTGCCTCTCTGCCTGCTTTCTGTGGAGGTTGGAGCTGGGGGTGGGGGTGGGTTGGTCTGTGGTGGCTGCTTCTTCTTGCTCCATCTGAGACTGGGGATCCTCCATGTCCTCTGGCATGGGGAGTGCAAGCTGTGGGGGGGGTCTCTGTCGTGGGGGCCCTCCAAAGACACCTGCCTGGACACTGTAGCCTGTCTCCTGGCTGGAAGAGGAGTGGCTCTCTGTGGCATGTCTGAGGGAGAGGGTTGAGAAGGGGCTGCTCCTCGTGGTGGATCTCACCCTCCAGGAAGCTGCACCTGGCCATGACATAGGTCTCCCGGTCAGTGAGTTTGACAGAGGCCTGCCCGGAATTTCTTCAGGTGCCATACCAGGTGTGCTGTGCTTCCACCACCCCAGGAGTACATCTTGAATTGTAGCCCAGGCTCTCTGCCTTCTCTCTCCATGCTGTCTGCTTCCGCTTGGTGTCACAATAAAGCTGGGCCTTCTCCACAGGTACTCGTTCTCCTCAGCCATTCCAGCCCTCCCTCCTCATGGTCTTTGGAAATGGAGTACTGTTTCCTCTCCCCCTTCTCCTTGCCTTGCCTCTTCCCCCTCTGGCAGGGGCTTCAGGGCCTTGCAGCAGCAGGGCTTTGAGGGACTTGGGGCTGGTCCATCACAGCAGCAGCACCAGCAGCACCAGCAGCACCAGCAGGAGAAGCATCAGCAGGAGAAGCACCAGCAACACCAGGAGCACCAGGAGCACAACCACCAGCAAGCAGCAGCAACCAGCAGCTTCAGAGTCAGTGCCAAGGGTGGGATGGTGGTTCTGTCCTTCTTGCCAGGGCTGGCAGGAGTAGGCACAGGCTTCCTCTTCTTCCCCATGGTGTTCTCTCAAGATGTCTCTTGGCAGCAGGTCTTTCCTCTGAATGCTGACTGCTTGCGACAGCTGCCTCCTTTTATATCTGTGGAGCTTACGTAATTCATCCTCCCCGCATGCGCAGTGAATGCTTTTTGCATCTGCTAGGCATACCGCTGTGCATCCTATAGGCATCCATGATGCATCCGCATCAATCCCTACGCCTCCACAATGCATCTCCTCCTTCCACTACGCGTCCGCTTCGCTGTTCTCCCCAGAAGCCCTGCGGTGTGTCATCCACTTCCATCCACTAGGCTCCTACGAACATCCGCTTTACATCCCCGCTACATCCTCCCCACGTCCGTTCCTTTCCGTTGTTGTCCTCTCTGTTTATGTAAATTTGGGGCACTTTTGAGAGCGGATAACAATGGATGGAAAATTTGCTTGTCCGCTGTTTCCTTTTTACATACTTTTTTCATTCCTTGGCCAGTGTGACCTTGCCTTTAAATCCAGGGTTGGATTCTAGCTGGTTCTAAATGAAATTGCACACTAACATGCAAATCACATTTTGGGTGATTTGATCCTCCTTGGTTTTCATAAAGCAGTCTAGCATGTTCTATTTTGCCTTTTTTCTTAATGAAAGGCAGAGGGATTCTATATTCATTCTACTAGCTCTCATTCATTTTAAAAGGGAGATTTTATCTTTGGAATTCTTTCAAAGGACCATATAATATTCATGTCTGACATCTGGTATTCTCTCCATAAAATACAGAACAGACCAAAAACTGTATAAGAGTATTCCATATTTCATTATAACATGTTTTTTTCCAATGGTCATCACCCTGTTCGGCTTTTCCTACTTCAGTTAAACCCAAGTAGAAATACATCATGATAAAATTTCTGTTTGAGAGCTTTTTCAGTTAGTATCCTCCTGCCACAATTAAGGAAAGAATCAAACTTTGGCAAAATCTTTAGTCATGTCAGGTGCATTCATGTCAGCTTGAAGTTGGTTGTTGCAGCTGTGGGAGCAAGAAAAATATGAAAAAGAAAACAGTGGCTTCTAAAAAGATAACTCTTTCTGGTTCCTTCTCTCTCTCTCTCTCTCTTCTCCTTAGGGCATGTACTAGTATTTTAAAACCAGACAACCTGGGAAATGTACAAATGATATCCCCAAGTTTCCCAAATACAGGTGGTTCTATTATTAGCAGCTCTCCAAAGAGGAGTAAAGTGGGAGAAGAAAATCTCTCCCTTTTCCCCTGTTGCAGTCAACCATTGTAATTCAGAAAATGATGAGTAGGAAAGAAAAGAAGAAGGGGTTTCTATTTAATTAAAATTACAACTTAAACCAGAGACAAGTTATTGATGGAGTAGAAGCTGGTCACAGTAATATTAAATTAATATTATGATCTGCATAATTCCAGGATCTATGAGACCAAAGTTTATTTATTTTTATTTATGAATCAAATATATTTAGTTGCTCATGCTCTCCAAAGGGGACTTTGTTAAGCTATCAGTTGCAATAGTTGCTGTGGAAAATATTTTTGCAGAAAACATTTTTAAAAGCCCTATTTATGTCAGTCTAGATTTCTGAAAAACAGCATAGTATTACAAGAGTCCAGATAGTTTTCAATAGATAGGAAAAATAAATTAAGTTTATAAATTAAGAACAGATTCTGTGAAAATCTGAGGGCTTGGTTAGGAAAGGGATCTGTGGAATTTTATACTTGAAGTTTGATTTTTTTTTGGGGGGGGGGGTTGATTCATTGNTTTTTTTTTGGGGGGGGGGTTGATTCATTGAAAGCAGAACAGGAAGGCTCTGTAGTGCCTTCTGGTCTCCCATTACAATAATACTAATTCCCCCCCTGCAACACAAGGCGATAGAGGTCAGGTTTAGATGTAAGTTTACACAGAACTTTATTATTCTTGCATTGCAGAAATTGGCTGTGAACCATAGACACTTGGGGGATTCCTGTCATTTTTGCCATTTGTTGGGCCAAGATATATAAAAACACCACTGTGCCTTCATTCATGATCCTAGAATGCATCTGAAGTGCGGTAAGAGAGGTAAAAGACTTGGTAACATGCAGCTTCTGTTCCCCCCCAAACAGCTGGAATTGCATCCAAATCTTTTGTTCAACTGCTCATGCAGTTCATCCACATTCTATTCTGTAAGCAAGAGAAATAGGCTTATAAGGAGAGCTTTTCTTCTTTTCAGATAATGGCAAAGTATCCCTAATTCAAAACAACTCAACTAATTGGTCCAGAAAGGATGTTAACAGCTCCGTCTAGCAGACTGTATTTAAAACAATTGTTAGCAATCAATAAATCCTGCCTGATTGTTTTATTTCATTAAAGATGTATTTGTTAACTAAGCAGCTGGCACCCAAACAGCTGCTTTAAATAGAGAGACATTTCCATATTCTATTTTATCATTTCTTTTGTTAGTTTCTTTGAAAATTTCCCAAGACAATGACTATCAAAATAACAGAGAAATCCAGACTGGTTCAATAGTACAATTAGAGATATGACAAATACATGAGAATATCAACATTGTCCTAGATATTGGACAATAGAAAAGGGAGAAACCATACATTTACTTGCACTGACAAAGTTACCTAGTTGGGTGATGAAACTATCAATTTCAGAAAGCACCAGCCCAGAGTTATGTATATTCTCTTCTATTGAATTTAATAGAATACTACTTTGGATAAAAATATGGGAGGAAAGATGGTTCAGTTTCCATCATTCTTCTTAATTGATTTTGAGCAATCACATGCCCTATGGTGAATCTTTCTAAAGTCACTAAAAGGCAACCATGTTCAGGTAGCAGCAAGATAATCTTGATTGAGGTTATTATTTTCACATGTTGAGTTATAACTACCTAATGCTCTACCTTTCATCAGACCATTTGTACTTGATACAGGTGTTGCCAGTGACTTAACCAGCATCAGTTGCTTGATTCCTATCAGGATTCATAAAATTAACTTCTCTACACTACCACAATTTAAGGCAAGGGCCTTCAAACTTGGTAAGTTTAAGACTTCTGGACTTCAACTCCCAGAATTCCTGAACTAAAATGACTGGAGGAGGAATTCTAGGAGTTGAAATCCACAAGTATTAAAGCTGTCAAGTTTGAAGACCCCTGATTAAGGTATGTCATATATATATGGTGTAAAATAGACATAAAAAATAATATGCTTTTTCTATCAATCTTCTGATTCATGAGATCCTTCTTATTCTCTGCATAGAATGTGGGTCTGTTTTAAAAAATTGCCATCAAAAAAGTTGACTTCAAAAACCATCCAAGTCAATCCTGAGGAACAAATGATCACATTGTATTATGATGCCATGAAATAAAATTGTGTTAAATACTCCAAAAAAAATGGAAAATGAGACACGTAGATTTTAACAACTTTTTAATAACAACCATCTGTTTCAAATAATGTGCATGTCTGGCTTTTGATATATGTGCAACCAGGAGTAGATTTGTAACTAGATTTGGATCAAAATCAGAAGAGGTTACCAAGATTCTGAAAGCTCTGGAAATGAAGTCCTGTAAAGTATGATAAAAGAAACTAGTTTTGTTTAGCCTACAGAAGAAATTACTGAGATGAGATATGACAGCAGTTTTCAAATATCTGAAGAGTTGATATTTAGAAGAGAGAATTGACTTATTCTCTAATGGTTCAGTTTCAATCAATGGGTTCAAACATATAAACAAGTATGTTCATGAGAGACTTCCTGACTGAGGAAGTTGTCAGCCAGTGGAACAGGCTACATTGTACCCTGAAGCACTGATGGGACATCTTTATGGATTACATCTCCATTGTGATGCTGATGGATCACGGTATTTGGTGGAACCCTAATTGAATTAGTTGTAAGTTAGAAGTTCTCTCTTATTTGAAGTTTTCAAACAGGGTTTGACCTTACCCCTTTCCTAAGAGGTCTGTAAGGGGTATGCATAAGTGCACCAACATGCCTACCGTCCCTGTCTTAATGTTCCCTTTTATTTGTATCTATTTCATATATTAATAATCATATTCATACTTATATATATTATCAAAAGCATGCTTGACAAAATAAATAAATAAATAAATTGAAAGGGGTTGGGTGGTTATCTGTCAAAGATATTATAGGGGATAATGCACTCAGGTGGTGATTGGTCTAGATGACTCTGCAGTAACCCCCAATTCTATAGTTCAATTAGTATCAGAATGTATGTGAACAGTGCATATGCAACTGTACAGTAAAAATACTAGGTTGATCAAAGACGTAAGTCAGAGGTTAATTCTTTATATTATTCAGATATTTGTTGTTAGAATCTAATTATCAAAAATAAAACAAACCTACCAAGATCCATGCTCATATCATGATTCATCCATTTTACTACGGGAATTGCTTTCTCAAACTATATATTAAATATGTATATCTGAAACCCAAGCAATATAGATATCCTTTTGGCTTTTGGCTAGCTGCCAAGTGGTCAGTCATCATCCAGAAATAAATCTTTCCATGCTTCATGTCTATGGAGATTTTCAGTCATCTAGGTCATGGTTATGCCAAAGGTGTTTTTTCTTTTTTTCTTTTTTTTTTTGAAAAAAGTTTTTATTTTTTTAAGACAAACATAAACAAACAAAACATAAAAACATAAAAACCATCTTCTATCTTATATACATTCAGTGTGTCAGTTGGTTACAATTTTTTTGTGCTATCCTTTTGTAGTCATTTCTCAATTGATATAAATTTGCACATTATCAAGCTAACATATGCTTATATGCTTATCAATTATTAATCATCCATGACCAAACTATTTATTCTATCAATTTATATGAGATATTTCAAATTTTATTTTAAAATTTATGTTATACTTTCATCCAATGGTTATATTTGTATATATTATATTTTATATCTATCTATTAAACCTACTACAAAATCAACAAATCTATTACATTACAATGTCTTTTTGTCCAACCATTGATGAAACAAATCCCATGTCATATAAAATTGTTTATCTTCTTGTTCTCTAATTTAAATGTTAATTTACTCATTTCAGCACAGCCCATAATTTTCTTAATAACTTCCTCCTGCATCGGTGTTTTATTGTTTTTCCAATTCTTAGCAAACACAAGTCTAGCTGCTGTTAAAACATTTACAATCAAATATTTCAATTCTTTATGATATATTTCCACTATAATTCCCAATAAAAAAATATCTGGTTTAAAGTTTATGTATTGTTTCATCATTTTTTCCAACCATGTGTGGATTTTAGTCCAATATTTTTTTGCATCCAAGCACATCCACCACATATGGTAATATGAGCCAAATATCTCATGACATTTCCAACATTTATCCGATTTATTCTTAAACATTCTCGCAATTCTCATCAGGGGTAGATGCCACCTGTAAAACATCTTATACAAATTTTCTTTTTTTTTTTTTTT
>BHFT01001387.1:0-72521 GCA_004320025.1 Laticauda laticaudata
CCGTTCCTTTCCGTGTTATCTGCTCTGGTTATGCAAATTTTTGCCCCTTTTGAGAGCGGATAACAACGGATTGAACATTTTGCTCATCCGTTGTGTCCTTTTTACTAACGTTTTGCATCCGTTGGGTAGTGTGACAGGGCCTTAACAGAGTTCCGTGAGGATTCGGCATTTAGTTATGCAGGCTACATGACCATGGAAACATCTTTGGACAGCACTAGCTCTTCAGCTTTGTAATAGTGATGAGCACTACCCCCTAGAGCTGGAAACAACTAGCACATATGTGCAAGAGGAACATTTACGTTTACCTTATCCACCACTTCAGTACTTGCA
The DNA here is from genome assembly GCA_004320025.1 of Laticauda laticaudata. NCBI lineage: Eukaryota > Metazoa > Chordata > Lepidosauria > Squamata > Elapidae > Laticauda > Laticauda laticaudata. The sequence continues at coordinate 331 of BHFT01001387.1, forward strand.
TTGCCAATTCTAAGGCTGGTTGTTATACCTGTTGTCAATTTTTTCATCTTCTGCAGAACTTATTTCCATTTTGTGTATCTTTTGTATATCTTAGTCCCAATTTTTGGTGTGCTTGGTATTTGATTTTCTTTAATAAAACTTTCAGAACATCTGTGTAATTAGCATAGATCAGGTCCATTCTTCAACTCTAAACTATTTTTTTTCCAAATCAGCTTCCCTCAAGCTCTCTCTCTCCCTCCCTCCCTCCCTCTCCCATTCTCTCTCTTTCTCTCTCTCCCCATATATATGTTTTTTGAGTAAATAAGAATAGAGCATGCAGCCTTATCTCATTAATTTTCAAACCTCGAACCAGTCTATTTCACCTTGTTCCATCCAGATTGTGTCTTCCTGTCTATATATGCATTTCACATGAAGTCAATGAAATGTTTTTGTATTTTCATTTCCCAAAGCACGTTCCATGAGTTAATGTATTGTTGCATGCTTACATATTTTATATGCTTCATTTTCAGAAATGGTGATAATACAAAGGGAAGAAATCAGAAAACCATACATTTTTCCTCAATTAGAATTTTTTCCATCTTTGATTGTATTGATTTGTTACGGGACTACAATTTCACATAATTCTCAGAATAGTAGTTGCTGTTTCATCAAGTACACTGTACTCAAAGTCTCTATCTCATAAGAGAATGAAACGGTTAGATTTTATACAAAATATGAATTTAGATGCAGCCAAATAATGATATCAGATGCAAGAGATATATCAGAGACAGAAAGAAAAATTACAAAATGGAAAGATGTATTAGAATAGAATTAAAATGGATCCTTCTTTATAAAACAATTTTGGTATGTATAATAATGACCAATTACTCAGGATCATTCATACAGCAACAAGTAGATGTTTCCTAAGCATTTCATTTCAATTTTCAGTACTACTATAACATATACTATCAGTGATTCTCAAATATATTATGTATCTGTAGATCATAAATGTTTAGCTTAAATTAATCATCACAGCTGGTTGCTTTAATCTGATATTTTATGGTGTAAATGTTCCAGCAGTTTCAATGAAACCAGACACTTTGAAAAAGAGGAAGAATTTAGGTTAGCCTCAATGTCTACTGATCTTGGGCATTGTTTATTTGTTTATTATATTGGTACATTTCACAAAGTTTGATTTATTGAACAATAGAATAATATGATTCAAGTGACAGTAACCTCACATACATAATAAATGAGATTTCCACTGTAGTTTTTTTTTTTAACTTTTTTCTTTGACTTTACTAGTCCTTCAATAAAAATAATTGACTTAAGTGTTAATGTCAAAAATGTAACAGTAGGAATTTTTATTGTAATTTTGTATGCTTCATTTCTTGTTACTGGAGACAGTAAGTCTAAATAGTAGTAAGCAATGTGGGCTTGTAATCACTTGTTTGTAAACTGACACTTTTATCTGACAATAGAAAAATTTAAACTATCTAAAGTATTAATGCCACTTTGTTGCTCTCTTTATAAGGAATCAACAAAGGTATGTATTTATCTCAATAAAAAGAACTACCCTGATAGAAAACATGTCTGTCTGTCATTGCTTCTATCTGACAGAGGTATCATTCCAGGTTGCCCAATTTTATGCTATGATTTGTTGTAGCCACCCTACCCACTGCTATTTATACACAGGCCTGCGTGTATATCAAAGAAGAACAATCCCCATCTTTATTCAGCCTTATGGATTTTTGGACCTGAATTGAAAATAAATACAATATATTTCTAGCACCAGTGTTTGTGAAATGCTGATTGAAATTACTTTTAGGATGGTCTTAAAGCAATATTTTTACAGAAGCATTTTGCTTCCCTTGCATTAATTTTAAATGTAATTTTAAAGTTATAGCAATGATCAAAATATTTAACTTTATTCTTTGATACCAACTATCACTGCAGGTCATCACAGTCTATTATCCTGACTTCTAAATGATCCATTGATCAAGTGTCATTTCTGAGAATTATACCTTAACTTATTTAATAAAACAAGAAGACTTGAAAGTAGTCACCGGATGGCATTCTTGGACTGGGCAGGGAAAAAAGTATGATGTAATTTATTTTCAACTAAAAAAAACAGAAATCATAAAAAGGAATGACAGTATTTCTTTCTACCTTTCACAGATATTTCAGCTAAATTTAGAACTGGTCCAATGAAACTCATGAGTCCATTATTTCTGCTGACATGGGAGAAGATAATTTATGTGAAAAAATAGTTTAAATGTTTGAAAAATAGAAATTAGATTTCTTATGGAACTGTACTATAAATGGAATTCTATTAAAATCTTCACGGTTGTTAGAGGTGTAGATTGTTTGTCGGGTGCAGCTCCCAAAAGCTTCACATCTCTAAGGTTTGTGATAATTAAGCTCAAGAGAAGAAAATTGTGCATTTCTTCATCTACTATTAAATGTACAATAAAGGGAAGGGGGTCTAAAGGCCATTCCTCCAGGAAACCTTTAGAACTGGAAATATCAATCAGTTTTTCAGTATTTTTAACAAAGGGGAAATGTTTGCAGAACTCTTTAGTTATTAACAGAAGAAAATTGTCACTTTAAAAGGAATGAAAAGAAGTAGAGAATCATGGAACAAGACATTAATGGATTCAGTAGGGAATATTTAAGTTCTTAACAATTAAACAAGATTACTGCTCATAGGTGATTTTTATGAAGTATAAGGGAATAATATTTAAGATGTTTTTTGTGGGTGCTTCTTATTGATAGTAAATTGTAGATTTTTCACAGATCTTTTTTTTCTGATAAAATCTATTCACAACTTGTTTTATTAACCCCTAAAGATTCTATACAATAATATTTCAATCTTTCTTCAACACTGAATTTTTTAGACTTGGGAAAGAACATTAGGGAGAAAATGTAAGTTTCCAAAGAAGAGTGCTAAGAAAATATTGGATGTTGTGGGCCATCTTTTCTACCAATCTCTGAGGCCAGCTTCTATAAAAAGAGGGCTATTCCTGAAGGATGCTTCATTACAGTGGCAGAAAGTATGGTAACTTTTCCTTCTTGGTTATCATTGTTTTAAAATATATATAGACAAATGGGTAAGCAATCATAGCTTTCACTCCATTCCCACAAAATCTGTTTTGATCCCACAGAATCTTATACTTGTACTCCCACAGAATGTTATACTTGAAATTCATATTTTCATGTTTTCAGTTTGCTGATAATGCCTCAGTTCTTCCACTGATCTCCATACATCTTTCTAAATTTTATGGATCATATTCAGGTGCTTTTGTGGCTCATATATTTCTTTCATGGTATTGAACAAATGGTGCACTATCATATTTCACACAAAATTCAAACATCTTGCCAGCTGCCAAGAGCCCCACAGATTGACTTGTTCAGGATGCTATCGGTAGTCCAACTATTGTCATGATGTTGTCTATTTTACAATGTTCAAAAGGTTTTTGCTTTTTCCCTAGCTAGACAAACTCAAAGCTCCTTCATCAAATGCACAGATCCCCAAAGCATTGCAGCATATGGTCCCTGCAAATGGAAGTCATTCAAAGTTAATGGAAGCCATTACTGGAATTAATTTGCCTCCTTAAATACTCATTTGCTTCCTTGAAACTTGCACAAATGTGAGGAGACTTTCTTGCTAAATCTCCTTCAACACTACTTTTGGCCAGCATGTTAAGGGCTGATACTGTCTCCATTTCTGATGACTTTGTCCTCTGGTTCCCATCAGTCCTTACTTGACACATTGAAATTGAGTCCAAGGACTGGATGATAGCTAATGTCTCTTCTCACATTAATGAATTGGCTAAATTCCTATAACTTGAAATAGTTGTGATTTACTCTTCTGAATCCAGTGTGTGTGTCCTTTGCCTCTCAATCCTGTTAGTTTCTTCCAGGTGACCTGAAATTTAAACTTCAAATGACTAATTTCACCAAGTTCCTACTGCCTTTTCTACTGTTAAATGATTTATATTACTTGTTTATATTACTTGTTACAGTTGGATTGTTCATTAATTTCAGGCCCTTCATTTTCTCTAGGACATTCAGGGCAGAAGGAAAATATAGTCATTATAATTTACTGTTCGTTTAAAGATGAGACTACTTCATGGCCCTAGGAATATTATCGTACTCTTCTTGTCACTTCCCTTAAAAACATGTTTCACAATAGTGGACACAGAGAATCAAAGAGGGAATCATGTCTCGTAACTATGATCGTGTTCATAGTTCATATACAATATTCTCACCATGTCCATAGGAGTATCAAAGGACCAAAATTAAACCCCACTGAAGTTCTAGAAAAATAAATCCCAGTCCAATTCTGAAATGGTCAATTTATTTATTTGATGTTAGTCCTTCTATTAGGTTCATTATTTAGTTATTATATAGAGGCTAAACAAAGGTCAGAAGTACAATTCTAGTTAACATTTCTAACTATGTCAGTAATTCAACTTGACCTAAATGGTCAAACTTTAAAGTATACCACTGTTTGATGTTTCTCCTTCTATGGCTTGATATTTTCTCAAGAAGCTTTTTAGATATCCTTGATAGTTCTGAATACCATCAGCTCCTGTTACTGTCTATAAAGCAAGACAGGAGAGGGAAGGAGGAGGGGGAGAGAGAGAAAGAGAGGGAGGGAGGGAGAGGAAGAGATTACATATTGGCTGCAAGTGTTCTGCAAGTTAAGCAACACTTGTGGCATTTGTGTACTAGTTTTCTGATGTGAGCCAAAACATTGCTTCTTTTCCCAATCAAAATATGTGTTATTGGAAAGGAAGAAAATAAAGAACATGCTAAGTTCTAAGAAGAAAAGAAGTTTGAGAAAACCAAAACACTGTGTAAAGAGATTTAAACAAGTGTGACTGTTTAGTTTTATTGATGATGTCAGAATACAGGTAGTCCTCAACTTATGATGACAATTGATCTCAAAATTTATGTTGTTAAGTGAGAAATTTGTTTGGCAAATTTTGCCCCATTTTGAAACTTTTCTCGCCATATTTGTTAGGTGAATCACTGCAGTTGTTAAATTAGTCACACAGTTGTTAAATGAATCTGGTTTCCTCATTGATTTTGCTTGTCAGAAGGTTGCAACAAGTGATCACATGATTTTGGGACACTGCAACCATTGTAAATATGAGTCAGCTGTCAAGCATCCAAATGTAAATCACATGACCATGGGGATGCTACAGTGGTCATAAGTGTAAAAAATGGTCCTATGTCCCTTTTTAAAGTGCCATGGTAACTTCGAATGCTTACTAAATGAACTGTAATAAGTTGAAGACTATCTGTAGTCTGTCAAATTCTGTAATCTGTATCACAGAATAATGTATTCATAGTTTTCTGAAAGGAATGGAGTCTGTAGTCTCCTTGACTTTGGATGATATCTTTAGGAAGTTTTGTAAGAGATTTAAGCAACATATTAAATATTAAAAACAAATGAAAATATGAAGCAGAGTGAAAGGTCCTTTGAATGATTGCTGCTCCCTTTGGGACACCTAGCATCTTCCAATGTTGTTAAAAAGATGAAAATGTAAACAAAAACTATGCATATGTTTGAAAATTATTAGTTTTGACCTTGCCACCTTCCTACTTGTAGAAAAACTCCAATTAAGGAGAATATGTTGGGAAAGTCTCAAAGGGTCCATCAGTTCAGCTCAAAAAAGATTACAGTTCTACAGAGGAATTACTGAGTCTGTCATCTGTACCTCTATAACTGTCTGGTTTGATTCTGCAACCCAACAAGACAGACACAGATTTCAGAGTGTTGTAGCAGATCCTGCTTCCAATGAAGGACACAAGACCATGAAGGGTTGGAGAACACAGGTTCAGAGCATTAACATGACAAATTCTGAACCCCAGGGTATTCCTGAGGTGTTACTTTTATGCAGCTCACAGCCCTAGCTTCTCCCAGGGCATTTCTCTTATCAAGCTTTACCATAACCTATATACTACAGAATGGAGAAGTAGTCCTAATTAGTCATTTTTGCACAATTTAGCATACATGTGTCTATCTTACACCATCTGTTATTTTCCATATCCACCCTTGCCATATAGCTTCTTACAGAAAATATCTAGTTCACAGGTCATTATGCTTATACTTAGATTCAGCAAGTCTTCTGGTTTTTGCAACATAAAATGCAACTTCTATAATATCTGCAATATAAGCCAGAAAACTTCTGCTAATTATAAAAATACTTTTCTGGTAATTTTCCATCCTGCTTCATTCCCTCCTTTGAAACTTCACCTAAATCATCAGATTACTGTGGAGTTTCATACATTGGGGAAATTTCCTCCACCCTTCTGAGCATTGACATGGTTTATGGCCATATTCACAGGATGTTAAATTAAACTGTTTACAGGTTTCCTAATCCTAGCTAACAGACTTCCTTCCGCTGTCAAACATTGTGTACATGGTCCTTTCTCAATCATTATTTGATGTGTTTTTCGACTTCTACATGGCCCATTCTCTTCCATGGTGTGCGAACCCCCCACTTCTCCACTCGAAGGAGTTGTGGGGCTCTGGCATTTAAGGTAGTTTAACATCCCTTCCTCATTCTGCCTATCAAGTATCGTTTGATACTGGTCCTAATCTATGGCCTCATGAAGTGTCTCCTCATTTCACTCAGCCCTTTTAGCAAGTAACATCTTACATAGGTATATGTAATTTATAATTATGCTAATTACCAACAGTACGGTTACCACCCAAATTGATGGCATAAGTTTCTCTCATCCTTTGACTCGATTCCATGGTGGCTAAAACCCTCAGAAACTACAGGTTTCCACCAATCCACCAATTCCCCCCTTTTCTTCTCTTTGAAACCACACAAAAATCTACTCAGTGTAGTCAAGCGTCTTATGGTTGCAAGTGCAGTTTCCAGGGTACCTGTGTGTCAGGTGTTCACCTCCGGAGTAACACCTCCAGGGGCATCGCCTCCTCCTTCCTCACCCGTTCGTAGAGGGACAGCTTCCGGAGTGTCACCAGAAGGGGAGAGTGTCCTGCTGATCCTTCGAAGAGTCAGCCTCAGTGGTTGAGCTGCATGCAGTTCTGCTGTCCACTGGGGAGATGCGGCCAATTTCGTTTGGGACCAGTGGATCCATGGTTCAATTTCAGCTACCTTAACAGCAAGAGGAGAGCACATAACGACAGGATACAGTCCTTTCCAATTTGGGCTCAAAACCTTCCTTTTCCAATCCTTAACGCAAACTTCCTGTCCCAGATGTATGCTATATGAGGCAGTAACTAAAACTAATTAGAACTACAGAAAAACAATTGCTACCAACCTGCCTTCCATCAAGGCCCTGTATACTTCATGAGTCAAAAAGAAGGCTGTGAAAATAGTTGGAGACCCTTCACATCCTGGACATAAATTGTTTCAACTTCTACCCTCAAAATGAGGCTATAGGGCACTGTACACCAGAACAAGTAGAAACAAGGAAAGTTTTTTTTCCCAAATGCCATCACTCCATCAAAAAATTAACCCCTCAACACTGTCAAACTATTTACTAAGTCTGCATTGCTATTGTTATTAATCTTCTCATTGTTCCTATCAGCAATCCCCTCCCACTTGTGACTTTATGACTGTAACTTTGTCGCTTATATTCTTATGATCTATATTGACTGTTTCCTAGTATGATTTGATTGCTTATTGTACCCTATGACAATTAAGTGTTGTACCTTATGATTCTTGATTCTTGACAAATGTATCTTTTCTTTTATGCACATTGGGAGCATTTGCACATTGAGAGCATTTGCACCAAGACAAATTCTTTATGTGTCTAATCACACTTGGTCAATAAAGAATTCATTCATTCATTCATTCATTCATTCATTCATTCATTCATAGAGGAAAATGTATCCAGTTCGTCCGTTCTGCATCAACTACACATCCGCTAGGCATCCGTTACGCATCCATTACTCATCCGCTATATCCGCTAGGCATCCGCCAGGCATCCGCGCAACTCCATCCGCCCGGACACAGGGAGGAAGCAGAACGGATGCAGAACGGATGCCTAGCGGATGCAGCATGGAAACAAAGCATTTAAAATGGAAAAAACGTTTAAAACGTTCTGCAGAGGGGGAAACTTATCTCGGAATATTAAGGATGGTCTAGGAGGATGACCTAGAGGACTGGCCTAGAGGGGGATGCCTTAGGGGGATGCCTAGCGGGAAAAAACCTAATTTCCAATAAAAAGGGGAGCAAACTCATCTGCATTCTCACTTTTCAAGGACCAAGCAGCCCAGCTGTGTGAGAAAAACCTTTCGGGGTCTGAAGGATGGTCACCCAGAAGAGCAGAGGAGGGACTGTACAAACAAGGCTTGGATTGGTGAGAGCTCAGGAACGAAGGGGGACACTCGGGCGTTCCCAGAAAACCTTCATGAGAATATGGGCTCAAAAGGGCCATGTTTGACGAAGTGTGCTGCAGCGCTGAACCAACCCCCAGGTTGACCAAAGCAGAAGCCCCAGCTTTTCTGCCCCAGTCCAGGGGAAACCTGGGCTTCAAGGTCGGCCAACCTCACTTCTGCACCAATTTGGCCTTCCAGGGGAACCACCTAAAGGACATGCAAGTACGGCTGGGAGGGGTTTTGCCATCAACACCATCAAGGCATTTGTTGGTCAGAAGAAGTTGGATGAGGGCCATTTCATCGAAGAAAATTACAAGGAGGAAGTGCTCCTCCAGTACCCCTCCACTGGAAGAAGGGATGGAAGGAAAGTTGCAAGGAAAGCAAGTTGGTATCAGAAGTGGAAACTTCCCCCACACCGTTGGGAAAAAGCCATAGATGGGCAAACACCAGTGGCTTGCAAAATCTCCCAGCAAAACTCAGGCCTCAACTTTTCAACTCCAAGGGCTCTTCAGCATTCATTCCTCTTTCGCCATGGTCGATGCTGGGACTTACAAGTGTTCATGTACAATTCGATGGCTCAGGCAAAAAAACGGGGTCATCTCAGAATGCCCAAGGTATGACAACGGCCAAGTGTCCTCAAGGGAGGGGCTGGAATGCAACCGTTCCATTGGTGGGGCTTCCCAGATCCAGGACCCGCTGGGGCCCAACGGACACGGCAAAGGATGTGCCGACTTCATTGGTGGGGGATGACGCCTTTCTCCTCACAACTACCTCATTGAAAGGGCCCTTACAACCTCCAGACGGGCCTCCCACCCGTAAAAGAGGAAGGGATCTTCAACTACAGGTTTCTTGGTCCAAGGGCTAAGGCGGGTGGGGGACAACGGCCTTTGGCATTCCTGGGCCAACAGGTTCCAGGTACTTCTATCACCCACCATTGTAGCATTGCCCAGGAGACCGTTGAGGGGATCGTGGAAAGCTTGCTGCATTCCTGCACCAATTCTCATGCGGCAAATCCGGCTTAACCCAGTCTTGCAGACAGGGCTCGTGGGGGACCGTCAAACAAGCAACTGGGGGAACATGAGAGGCCTGGGATAATGGAGGCAAGGGGCAAAAAAACCGGCATCGGACCACTCAGGATGTGCAAAGGGGGCCACAACAGAGGCCCTTCCACCGTGAGGGCAAAGAAGCAGCCGCAACCTCCTGAAACACTGGTTGGCAAATCCCCAGGCTGGAGCGGTGGGAGTGGCCAAAGACAGGATGGTAGGATGCTTTAATGGATTGCTGATTCCCTTTCAGCTGTCTCATTCACACGGATGAGAATTGGGGCCCATGTATGGTTGGGGTGGGGCCTACAAATGAAAACAGGGGCGTTTAATAAAGAAGGTGGTGTTTTTGGGGACATGTGTGGGATGATTATTAACATTATTATTGATAATAAAGGGGGCCATAGATGTGGCACCTGGGAAGGTGGGACCATTTACAGTCCCCACTTATGCTTGGCACTGGAGGTTTATTATCCCACAAAAGCTATTACCCCATACCAAAAGTATCCTTTGGGCCCACCCCATTTGCCAGGGTTAAAAACCCCATCCCACAAGCATGCAAAGGGCTTAAAACCATTTCTAAAAGGGTTTCACCGAAGACTTTATTAAAAAAAAGGAAAATGAAAGGCAAAGTGTTGTTGAAATCAGAAATAGGGGACTTATTAAACAAGGAAAGCTATTAAAATAAAAATGACTCCTCTGGGCACTCCTCTTGGTTCGCCTTCAGTCTCAGGGGTGGAAGGGGGGGTCCCAGGTGCTGTGGGAGGTGGGGACAGGATGCTGGAGGGTTTTGTCATTCAGTCTCCAGGAAGCAAGAAGCAGCAGAAGCCCCCAAGCCCCAGAAGCGTTTGGAGGCCTGTGGCTTGCCGAAAGCCCCAGAAAGAAACCAGAGTGAGGGCCAGGGGGTGGGGATGTAGCCCTGGTTTTCCCTCTTGCCAGGGCTGGCAGCAGATTGGCTTGAAGGGCTTGCTGTGCTTCCACCATTGGTTGTGGGGGTTGGCTGCTGGCAGGGAGGGCTGGCAGGAAACCCAAGGCTGCAGAAAAGGCTTGGCAGGCAAGGCTGGCAGGCAGGGCAGGCACCAAAGGGGCTGGCAGGGGAGGGACCAGGGCAGCAATGCTGGCAGGAAAGACTGGCAGGCAGGCAGGGCCCAAGGGCTGGCAGGCAGACAGAACCAAAGGGGCTGGCAGGGAAGGGCAGGCAGCAAGGCTGAACAGGCAGACTTGGGCTGGCAGCAAGGCTTTGCAGGGCAGGGCTGGCAAGCAAGGCTGGCAAGGGAGGGGCTTGGGTAGGCAAGGGGGGCTTGGCCAGGGCAGGTAGACAAACCAAGGGCTGGCAGGGCAGGGACATGCAGGGGGCAAGGGCAAGCAGCAAATCCATCCGGCAGCAGGTCTTTTCCCTTTCTGAAATGGCGACCGGGCTTCCGGGTCTGCTTTACCCGTTAAATTCCGGGCGGGGCTGACGCAATGCATCCTCCCCGGGCATGTGCAATAATGCCCAAGGGCATCCATTAGGGCATTCTTGCTGGTGCAATCCGCTGTGGCATTTATTCCGCTTTGCAAATCGCTGTAATTCCGTTCCCTGGTTCAGCTTTACTGGGCCCCCCGGGGCGAAAAGCCCTGCGGAGCGCCCATCCCGCTCCCATGCCATTCCCATTCCGCTTGGGTTCCGTTCCACATCCGCTTCTGCATTCCTCCCTGTGTCCTCCCCGCATCCGTTGTTATCCGCTCCCGGTTATGGCAAATTTTTGCCTCTTTTGAGAAGCGGGATAAACCAAAGGCATGGAATATTTTGCTCATCCGCTGTGTCCTTTTTGCATCCGTTGGGCAGTGTGACATGGGCTTTACTTCTCGTCCTGTCCTCCGGTGCTTTGGAGAATATTCCAATCCTCTCTTCTCTGTGACAGCTCTTCAATTACTGGAAGACAGTTATTATATCCCCCCTAATCCTTCTCTTTGAGGCATACCTAGCTTCCTCAAGCATTCATCATACAATTTAGCTTCCAGACTCATTATCATCTTTGTTGTTCTTCTCTGCACACTTTCAAGGGTCTCAGTATCTTTTTTGTATTGTGGTGCCCAGAACTGAACTCAGTATTCCAGGTGTGAACTCACAAATGCAGTATATCATTTCTTGTGATCTTGATGTTATCCCTCTGTTGGATGCAACTCAGGACTGCAATGTATTTGTAGTTGTTGAATATTGGGCATGTTAAGTCAGCTACCAGTATGCCTTTTGTTATCTGTCCAAAGGTTTCCTTTGAATTTCTTGGTGTTTTGCTCTTCTGGAGCAAGAATTTAAGCTGCATATAAAGTAATGATTACTTTGAGGTGAGCTTGAATCCTGTTTATATTTTCCTGGCAGTTTGTCACAATGTTCTTGTGGATTTTTTTCACTTCTGCCTAGTCTAGTTTAGGGTCCTTGGTTAACTGTTATCTCAGAAGCAACTTTGAATCTTCCAAGATCTTAACCCTGATGGAAGCCTCACAGTGACAATTTGGAGGTAAATTCAGTAAATGCTTATTCAGACACACTTTTCAGCCACTGTAGAATTCATTATAATTGTACAACAATTGTACAAACATCCCTCTTCTGAAGGATGTGCCATTTAATGTCTTTCATTCTTTTTAATCCCTTCCAGTGCACATAGGTGACCTGACATTTCACTTAAAGTTATTGATTTCATCAAGTTCCTAATCTTTTTTTTTTCATATTAGCTTGGGTTGTGGGTTTATATACTGTGTACAATTGGGTTCTAACTCCTGTCTATTAAAATTTGCCAAAGCAGAGTTGAATCTATCTTCAGAGAGGAGAAAAAAAATGGACTGAAATATGGGGTGGATGGAGGATATTGATTCATAGGATTCATTTATATCTATGGTCTTTATAGAAAGCCTTTATTAAAAGATTTCCCATCACTTTTAGTTTTACATGAAGCCATTGTTAATGATATGCTGCTGGGCAGTCTTTGCATGAAACTTGCTGCCAAACTGATTGTGCTAATCAAATATGCCTCACACTAAGTTACTTGGACATGTCTCTGCAACTAATGGCTGAATTCTATATTCTGTGATCTATAATTCTACTTAACTCCTAATTAGTGCTGTTGGTTTCAATTTAAATGGTTTCAAAATAATGGTGTGCTTCTTCTTTTTTTCCCTGTGTTCTTTGGGGAATGAATGTGTCAGCTCTGTAGCTGTGATATATATTTATTTCACTGTGCATCATGTGGTTCTAACAATATTTGTAACCTCTATCATTAACAACTGCACAAGTCTCAAGTATAATATTATAATCCATTAATTGCATTTAGATCAGGCAGACATTAAGTGGTTGTATAATTACATTATGTAATCCAATGCAAATAAAGAAGAACCAAATTTTAAGAATATTTACATTACAGGTAGTAATTGATCAGTTTTAACAGCATTTTGTCTAATCAGCTTTTTTCAATGAGTATTTCCCATTTGGCAAGATGGGCAGCAAATAAATTTTACAGTAAATTATATTTTCCACATAATAATAACAAAGTAATAACCCTCCAAAGAAGGGGTGGACAATTAATTTTCCCAAATGAGGAACAGGGACTGTTGTGCAGGACTGAACCAATAGCTGTTCAGCTCTTCACAGGGGCTGTGAAGGTATATAGGCACACACCTGTGCACATATATAAAATAAAATAAAAATAGCAGTCACCTTCAAAATAAAAACAGTCCATATGGGCCAGATAGGGCCAGATGTGGCTCAGGATCAATAGAATGGCCAGGTCTAATCCAAAGGAGCAAGACTTTCTCACAGTAGAGGCTACATACTCTTATGATGCTAAGGGTTCTGATGAACATGTGAAACCAGATAGATAATTGAAGATTGAAACTAAATCTGTTCACCCCAAAAAACTAATTCAATATGATGAGAATAAACAATTTGAATTTCATGGCAGATTGAGTATCACTCTGATAACAAAAGTTGTATTGCATTTTGTAGCTCCTGTGTGTGCTCAAATGTGCTCCACTCTCATTTGGTTAGAAAACTAAGGCATGGAGCTGACAGACCATTTGAAGGAAATTGTTATTGTTGTCATGCTGGAAACACCAAGGTGTTTATAGGGTTAAATAATCAATCGGTAACATCACAATTGCCCAGTTTTGGATTCCTTTCATGTCCTCAATAATGAGTGCTCCAAAGTTCAGATGGAAAATGTGATGGTTAATGGTAAATAATTTTGTTAGGAAGAGTGAGAGTTCTTTGCAAAGTTACTCTTGGCAGTATATCAATTTTTACTTAAGGGAAACAATACCCTGGCAAAGTTCTGGCCAGATTTGTGACACCCCCTGTCATTATATAATAGAAAGAGTGGCAGAATCTGGTGTCAGAGTTAAAAGAAAGATCAGCCTAGAATTTCTACATAGTGACAAGTGAAGTAGTAATAACACTTAGATTTATATACTGTTCCATAAAGCTTTACAGCATTCTTTGAGTGGTTTCTTGTGTCAACATATTGTCCCCAACAATCCGAGTACTCATTTTATTGACCTTTGAAGGACGAATCAACCTTGAGTCCACAACCAGAATTGAGCTGAGTCAACCTTCTGCCCGCAACCAGGATTGAAATCCTGGTTGTGGGCAGAGATAGCCTGCAATAATGTATTCTAACCACTGTGCCACCATAGCTCTTGAGTAGGTCCAACCTCTTGAATTCACTTGACCTTTATCTAATGCCTGACAGGTACTAACTGTTAGTTGAGAAGATTCCTCTGCGCAGTCATGAGTAGCAATAAATCAGTTTATTTTTTAATTAATTGATTATTTTTGTGTGATGCATCTCCTCTTCAAGGTGACTGTGGGAAGCTGTTTAAGTAGTCCTTCATGTGTGGATTTGATCTTTTGTACTTATAGTTTATTTAGGGTGATTACTAAGTACCAAAAAGGTACTTAGTGATCATATCTAAGTACCAAAAAGGTACTTAGTGTACTTAGTGTAAAAGAATGCAGGGCTTGATTAAAAAGACATGGTAGTTCAAAGCCTTGTACCTTTTTTGTGGCATGCTTTCCTATGTTTACATGCTTTCCTATGTTTGGGCATTCAGCAGCTCATTTGGTTTTTCATTGGAAGTTGATGCTAAAGTTGTTGGGCAGATGCTGTGTAAGTTCCAGTGGGGAGTTTCATGGATTTGAGTATTCCAGCTGATAAATGAGAAAAGTTGGCCTGCACAATGGGAGTGAGTTGCTGATAATGTTTCTGTATTCTCTCACCAGTGCATCTTGCCTTCATAAAGTTGGTGTTGCTCTATGGTTCAGAACAGGAAATCAGCAAGCCGTATACATCCACTTATAAGCCTTATGGTGTCATTGAGTCTGGTGTCTAACTTATTAATATGGCAGCTGGTAAGCCATACAGGGGCACAATATTCACAAAGTGCATTCTAAACAGGAAGAAATTGGGAATTGGCAGTCTGCATGCACTAGCCAGGAAGAGGGGCAGTAGTTTGAGAAGGAAGAAGGGGGTGAGTGAGTGTGTGTGTATGTGAGAGAGAGAGAGAGAGAGAGAGAGAGAGAGAGAGAGAGAGAGAGAGAGAGAGAATAGGAAGGATTTGTGATGGTGCTAACTCATAAGGATGGAAAACAAGATGGAACAGAATAGAGCTCATTATGCAACTGCGACTTTTGGAATTGCAAACATCTGCTTTCACTGTGATACACAAAATTCATTAGAAATGGTCACATGCATGTCTTCTGTTGCTTTCCTGGCCATACTGAGAATGACATGCAAATCATTGTTCCATTATTCATCTTAGTGGATAAAGCTATCTTAATGAAACTTAACCCAAAAGAATAAATACCTCTTCTCAAGCATGTGTGAATATAGCTGCTGGATCTATGCCATGTGTATGTTTAATGAAACTTTGTGGTAATTGCAAATTAATGCCAAATAATTAACCAGGGATGAATAATGTTGGTCAAATTACATTTCATATAAATAGTTCCAAATGATCATATAATATTAAGGATGCTTGAGGGATTCAGTCGTAGCAAGGATAAAAACATGGATCAGTAGTTAGCCAGTTTTGATGTTCAAAATATTCATATAATTTTCTCAGTTAGGAAAAAAAAATATGTATCTGTGTTTTGAAAGGAAATGTCTTTTGAAATATTATTTTAAAGTGTGAGTGTGTGTGCACGCGTGTGTGCGTAGATATGTGTATGTGTATATATATGTGTGTGTGTATGTGTATGTATACATGTATATATGAATTTTTAAAAACTATAGAAACAAAAAGGAATAAAACAAATAGAAAATGCATAAAAAGAAAAAAAAGAGAAAGAAGAAATATAGTAAACAAAAAGAAAAAAGGGCATGAACAATATTAGTAACTTATCTTAAAATACAACAAAAGATCTCTTTCCAAATCACATCTCTTATCTATCAATTAAATTTTATTTCAGACCAGCAAATAAAACAAGAAAATTGCCATTGATTAGGGTAAAAAGAAAAACAAAGCTTCTAAAATATCTAAGGATTAGAAAAGAAATTATTGCATACTGTATAAATTATAGAACAATACTTAGCTGGAGTCAAAGAAATAAAGTCAGATTGATCTGTTAATAACAACTTCAGATAAAACAGATCAGAATGAAATCTCTAAAGTGACAGCTGGTGAGAGAGCACTGAATCTAGCCAAGGATAAAACCCTTTCAAATTTGAAAACATTGTGTAAATGTTGAAAATGTTATGTATCTGGCTGGTTGAAGACACTATGAAGAGGGGTTCAGAAAGATGTTTCTACATAGAACTGATAAATCTACTTGTAATTCTAAATCAATGACTCACTGTTTGAGACCAGCTAAGGTGCATTCATAACTCATCAGCGTGATTGCTATTCATGAAAAGCCATAAGTAGCAGTTTTGGCATATATTGTCTGGCATCAGGAAGGCTATCGGTCATCATTAAAGGGACTAAGCCAGATGAAAAAAAGGACAACTTAAGCCAATTTGAGAAAATGAAAGTACAGTTAAAAGTTTCTATTTTAAATAGACCAGCTTCATGGAAAAGCACCACATTCAGAATGCAGAACTTGGAAAATTGATCTAAAAAACTTGGATTGCACTTCAAAAAAAAAAGGTTAACCAGCAGAAGAACCATCTCAACTCTAAAAAGGAGCTAACCTTAAGCCCGTGTCACACCGAACCAACGGATGCAAAGAGGATGTAAAACGGACAAAAAACCTTGTCATCAGTTCGAAAACGCGATGTACTCACTGCCTCTGTTTTGCTTCCTCTCTATCCGTCCAGCATCTGTCTATTGACGTTTCACTCGGCTCCAAAAGTTTTGGGCTGCCTAAAACTTTTGCACGGAAAATGTATCCAGTTCATCTGTTCTGGCATCCCCAACGCATCCACTACGAATCCGTTACGCATCCATTACGCATCCGCTATATCCGCGAGGCATCCGCTTCGCATCCGCGCAACGCGCATCCGCCTGGACGCAGGGAGGAAGCGGAACTGACGCGGAACAGATGCAGAATGGATGCAGAAGATGGTGCCAAGCGGAAAACAAAGCGTTTTAAATGGAAAAAACGTACTCAGAGGGGACCTATCTCGGATATTAAGGATGCCTAGAGGATGCCTAGAGGATGCCTAGAGGTGCTAGAGGATGCAAAGGGACACCTATACTGCCTATAAAAAAGGGGGAGCAACTCGTCAGCATCTCACTTTCAGACCAGGCAGCCTCCTGTGCATGCGACCTCTGCAGCCTTCATCTGACTCTTCTCTGCTTCCACCGCATCCAGTCATGTCCACGTGGATCGTACCACGAATCCTTTTGGCAGCCACCATCCTTCTGCAACAGTACGAAGCCATGCTGTACAGGCTCTCTGTGAACTCTTCTAGTGGGAAGAAAAGGAGGCAGCAAGAAGTTGTCTGGGTCCGAAAATGGATCGGGAGAAGAGCAGAGTATGGACTGTACAACAAGCTGATGTGGAGCTCAGGAACGAAGACACTTGGGCGTTCCAGAACTTCATGAGGATGCCTCAGCCATGTTTGACGAAGTCTGTGCAGCGCCTGACCCACAGGTTGACCAAGCAGAACACCAATCCAGGCCCAGCCTGGAACCTGGGCTCAAGGTGGCGCTCACTCTGTGCCACCTGGCCTCAGGGACCACCTACAAAAGCATGCAGTACAGCTGGAGGGTGCCACACAACACCATCAGCATTGGGGTCAGAGAAGTGGTGCAGGCCATCATCGAAGAATTACAAGGAGGGAGCTCCTCCAGTGCCCCTCCACTGAGAAGGATGGAAGAAAGTTGCAGAGCAGTGGTATCAGAGGTGGAACTTCCCACACACACCGTTGGAGCCATCGATGGCAAGCACGTGGCCTGCAAGCGCCAGCCAAGTCGGGCTCCACTTATTTCAACTACAAGGGCTTCTTCAGCATCGTCTCTTCGCCATGGTCGATGCTGGACTACAAGTTCATGTACATCAATGCTTCAGGCTATGGCTCATCTTCAGATGCCCAGGTATACAACGCCAGTCACCTCAAGGAGGGGCTGGAAGGCAACCTCATCATGGGCTTCCCAGATCCAGACCCTCTGCCCAACGACATGCAAGATGTGCCCTACTTCATCGTGGGGATGACGCCTTCTCCCTTAGAACCTACCTCATGAAGCCCTACACCTCCAGACTCCTCACCCTTGATGAAGAGAGGATCTTCAACTACAGTCTGTCTAGGGCAAGGCAGGTGGTGGAGAACGCCTTTGGCATCCTGGCCAACAGGTTCCAGTACTTCTCACCACCATGCAGCATCGCCCAGAGACTGTGAGGGGGATCGTGGAAGCTTGCTGCATCCTGCACAATCTCATGCGCATATCCGCTACCTACCAGTCTTGCAGAACAGGCTCGTGGACTCCAGCAAGGCAATGGGGACATGGAGCCTGGGGAATGGAGGCAAGGGCAAAACCTGATTGACACTCAGATTGTGCAAGGCCACAACAGAGTCTCACGTGAGGCGAAGAAGCAGCGCAACCTCCTGAAACACGTGGTGCAACTCCCCAGCTGGAGTGGTGGAGTGGGAAGACAGGATGGTAGATGCTTAATGGAATGCTTCCTTCAGCCTGTCTCATCACATGGATGAGATTGGGCCATGTATGTTGGGTGGGCCTACAATGAACAGGGCATTTAATAAAGAGTTGTGTTTGTGTTCAAATGTGTGGATCAATGCTTACATTGTTATTGATAAAAAAAGGGCCATAGGTGTGGCACCTGGGAGGGTGGACCATGCAGTCCCCATTATGCTTGCACTGGAGGTTTATGTATCCCACAGCTATTACCCATCCCAAAGGTATCCCTGCTCATCCACAGGTATCCCTGCCCACTCTACTGCTATCGTTTAACCCATCCCACAAAGCATGCAAAAGGCTTAAGTCAGTTCTAAAAGTGCGCACTAAGACTTTATTAAAACAAAGAAATGAAGCAAGTGTCGTGAATCAAAGATAAACTTTATTGAACAACAAGCTGTAAAAAAATAATGACCCAGGTCCAAGTGTCCAAATAGTAAGTCCACAGATAGCCAGCTAACCCAGTCTCTGGCACTGCTTCTTGGTCACTCAGAGGTGTGCCCCAGAGTCTCAGGGTGAAGGGTGCAGGGTGCTGTGGTGGTGGGTGGTGGACTGAGTGCCTGGCCCCAAAAGAAAGGAAGACAAACAGGGGACAGTGTTGAGGAAGGCGGATGTCGGACAGCTGCTCCATTCCCGCAATGCTGAGGGTTCCTTGCCTCCATGCATGGGGTGTCAGCCCCAGTTACTGATGACAGGATGTACTGAGGCCGGGGGCTTGGCTGTGGGGTGAGGAAGGAGTAGTGTCAGTTGGGCTGTCTGCTCTGCAGGGCTGGGTTGAGGACTGGCGTGAGGTGGCATTCAATTGGTTCGTGGGTGAATCGGTGGGCATCATGGAACGGTGGCAACGGGTGCTCGGCCCCGATGACACTCTGTGGCTGGGACTGGGAAAGGGCTGCTGCCTGTGCTGCTGAACCTCTGCGTAGCCCGTAGCCCTAGTTAGGGGTGAGGGCTTGTTGAAAGCCCTTGGAATGGGAGGGCACATCACTGGGTGGAGGTTGGAGGAGCACCGACCTGGAGTGGGGTGGAGAAAGGTTCCTCTGATCGTGGAGGTTTGGAAAGCAGCTCAGTGATCCCGGTCCTTCACACGCTGGTGTACTGAATGGATCGCCATGTCCTTGGAGGGTCTGGTTGACATAGTGAGAAAGGGCTTGCGGTTGGAGGATGAGGAGTCCGTGTGGACTCAGGCTGAGAAAGGAGATCTATGCTGGTCTTGATTGGTGTCCCTGATCTCACAGGCAGGACAGGGTGGCTCAGCCCCTCTGGCTCTGCCCAGGCTCTTCCTGCCTTTCTGCGGAGGCGGAGCTGGCGGGGGTGGGTGCGGCTCAGGACTGTGGTGTGATTCGAGTCTCCATCTCTTCCCACGCAACACCCAGGGAGTCCTCTACGCACTCCACCACGCTTGACCACAACTGTCCGCAGGTTCCCACCATGGCACGCTCCACAGAAACCGTGCCTGGAGACAGGACTCGAACTCTCACTGAAAGAGGAATGGCTCTCAGCAGGTGCCGGAGAGAGAGGGTAGTGAGAGGGCTGCTGGTGCCTCCTTCGTGGCTAGACTCACCCCCAGGAAGTTGCACCTGGCATTACGTCAGGCTCTCTGTCTGTCACCTTAACAGTGGCCTGGCCGATTTCTTGAGGTGCAGCTTCCGCGTACCAGGTGTGCTGCCATATGTTTCCACCAAGCGAGTAGCACGTCGTAAGTGTAAACCCATACTCTCCTGCCCTCTCTCTCAAGCAGCCTGCTCTTTCTCTGTGTCCCTGTAACAGCGTGTCCCTTGCCGCCAGCAGATATGTTCATTCTCTCTCTCAGCCACTCCAGCACTCATCCTCGTGCGCCTCCTCAATGTAGTATTGCCTCCTGCTCCCGTCCCAATTACGCCTCTCTCCCTCCCTTTGCCAGAGACCACATGGTCCTCATCAGAGGGGCTCGCCAGGTAGTGGGGCCTGCTCCCCACACCACCAGCAGCAGCAGCAGGATCATCATTCATCATCATTCATCCTCACAGCAGGATCATAATCAATCATCATCATCAGCAGCAGGCAAGCAGCAGCAAAACAGATCATCAACATTCATTCAGCAAGCAGCAGTCGGCAGCAGGATCAGCAGCAGAGACCAGCAGGAGCGCAGGAGCAGGCAGCAGGTAGAGTAAGCACCAAGCAGGCGCAGCAAGTCCAGGAGCACGAGCAGGACCAGGTCCACAAGGAGACGAGCAGGACGAGCAAAGATCAGGAGCATGAGCAGGACGAAGCAAGTCCAAGAGCAACGAGCAGGACGAGCATGACAAAGGCAGCTTCAACAGCACCAGCAGAAGCACCATCACCAGTGAGCAGACTTCAGCAGAAGCCCCCGCAGAGCGGAGTCCAGGGCAGGGTGCGGAGAGTTGGTCCTGTCCCTCTTGCAGGGATATGGCTGGCAGGCTGCTGAGGTTTCGCTTCCTCCCATGGTTGTTGGGGTTTGCCTGGCTGGCAATGAAGGCTGGCAGGCCACGGAGCGCTGGCAGAGAAGCCAGGCACAACAAGGCTGGCAGAGGCAGGCACCCGAAGGCTGGCAAGGAAGCCGGCAGGTAGGCTGGCAGGAGCCTGGCAGGTAGGCTGGCAGGATGGCGGCAGGCAGGCCCAAGGCTGGCTGGAAGGTCAGGTCTGGCAGCACAGGTCTGGCAGGCAGGCATGCAGGCAGGGCAGGCAAGAAACTCGAAGTGTCCAGCAGCAGGTCTTTATCTCAGAATGCTGGCGCACGGTGCGAGCTGCTTCCGTTTAATCTGCCGTGGCCTGCGCAATGGCATCCCCGCCGCAGATGCGCATTAACGCCAGGCATAACCGCTAGGCTTCCTCTGTGCATCCGCTCATCCGTTGGCATCTGTTCTGCATCCGCTGTATCCGTTCCCCATCCCACTTTGCTGAGCCTCCCCCGAAGCCCTGACGATTGCGCCATCCGCCCCCATTGCGCTTCCCTCCGCTAGGGGCTTCCGTTCCTCATCTGCTTTGCATCCTCCCTGCGTCCTCTCGCGCGTCGCGTGTTATCCGCTCCGGTTATGCAAATTTTTGCCCCTTTTGGAGGGCGGATAACAACGGATGGAACATTTTGCTCATCCGTTGTGTCCTTTTTGCATCCGTTGGCCGGTGTGACATGGGCTTTCGGTTTCAGCTGAAAAGAGCTATTTGTTGGGCTCCTTTGGAGATGTAGAAGAATTGTAAAGCCGACACTGTATTTTTGTGCATTTAAGGTAACATCATCAGCATGGAATTTACGTAATATGGAAGATGGTTCTCAGATATATTTAAAGGTCTTCACTTGCCTTATTGAATGATTATTTAGCCATCAAATGTATGCTTTAGGTACCTAGCAAAAACTGCAATCTTAGTTTTATAGTAATTAATTTCTAGATGTTCTTTTTGACACTGCTCAACAGGTATATGGAGCACTTGTTTCAAGCCAACATGTGTGAGGAAAGCAGCATCTACATACAAAAGAACAGGAAAATGTCTATTTGCCAATTTTTGAGTGAATTTGAGTGAAAAGATGGACTATTGAATTTGTCTACAAGGGAATTTAAATAGATTAAAAAGGCTAGAGTATATTCTTGTCTCATTCCCTCTTGAAGGAGTTTTCTTGGTGCTGTATCCTTTGTGCATTACATCAAGTCTTAATCTAGGAGTTTTCACTTAACTTGTATAGAAGTAATATTTTATCAACTGAGGAAGAGTTTAATCAACTGAGGAAGAGTTTAATCACCTCAATATAGTTAACAATACAGGTGAATAGGGCATGAATGAATACCAAATAATCTAAATCTTTCTGAATGATCTTTTGTTTATAAACAAAAAGTCAAAGCCTCATTGTTCAGTTCTAGTCAACAAAAGTCCATTAAGGGTTACCAGAGGTAATAACATCTATTTTAACGTTGATCAAATAAAGCTTCTTTATGTTCAATTTATTTTTAATGATCTTTAATTCCTTCAGATAAAATCTTAGAATTTTGTTCTCTTTCATATTTTTCTTTGTCCCTTCTCACAAAATATTTCAAAAGTTTAACAAGACTCTTTTGTAAATCCAATATAGGAAAATTATCCAGTATTACTCTCTTGGTTTGATATTGTGTATCCCTTTTAATTATTAAGACATCAGCTAGTTTTGTTCATATACTCAATGTAGCATTTTTTCATATCGTTCTTATAGCCTGTCATTTTCAAACACAATTTCAGATCTGTCTCAGACTTGCCTAGTAATAGTTCCGGTTTCCTTTTAAACATTTTTTAAAACATAGATTATCTATAATGGCAGATACTGTTAAAATTGATTTCTGGTCCATTGTAAACAAATATTATTAATTACATTCAATGTTAATGTATTTTGTTCTATTCTGTATCAATAAATCAAATTTAAGTGTTTCTTTCATCCTAATCTTTAATTCCTCCTGGTTCCCTCTAGTGTCCTTTCCTATCATTTTTAAACAATTCACAGCAACAGCACCTTCGTATGGGAAGGATTTTTATTATTAATTTCAAAAACCTATTTTAAATCCACTTGGACCTTTCATCCATTTGTAACTTTCCAAAATCAATATTCTAATCACTTTTGCTGTTTATGTTAAAACAAACAACAGTCAACCTGTATTTAAAACCTCTTTTGCTAGGAATGGAAGGAAAATCACCCAATCTTATATAACTTGTTCATCCAACGATTCCTAATTGCTACAAAGCAGATAACAAATCATTTTTGTCAGTTGATTAGACAAGGAAGTCTGTTGCAAGTCTATTGTCCATAAACTTATGTTATTTCCTCTTCTCCTGGAACTCTAAAGCCACCAGAGCAGTGGTGATATTCTAAAAATTTTACTACCGATTATGTGGGTGAGGCTTGGTGGGTGTGGTGTGGCTTGGTGGGTATGGTGTGGCTTGGTGGGTATGGTGTGGCTTGGTGGGCATGGCAACAGAAAGATACTGTAAAATCCCATTTCCACCCCATCCCACTAACCTGCTTTCCAGCTCTGTTCTCCTGTGCGGGGCAACAAAAGAAGACCCAGCTTATCAGCTGGGACTTGGGAGCCAGAGAATAGATGGAGGCAAAGCCAACCAGAGGTGGCATTTACCGGTTCTCCGAACTAAAAATTTCCACTACTGGTTCTCCAGAACCTGTCAAAACTGGCTGAATACCATCTCTGCACCAGAGACCATTGTCTTGCAGACTCCTCACAGGGAGCACTTGTGGGTGATCTCAAGTCCTCTCCCTGTCTGGAGAGGGATAGGGATATGAAGAGCCGGTCTACTCATAAGCTGTTCATT
Organism: Laticauda laticaudata; assembly: GCA_004320025.1. Taxonomy (NCBI): domain Eukaryota; kingdom Metazoa; phylum Chordata; class Lepidosauria; order Squamata; family Elapidae; genus Laticauda; species Laticauda laticaudata. The sequence goes on from BHFT01001387.1 coordinate 24,112, forward strand.
CTGCTGCATTTGTTGGTGATCCTCTCATAATTTCTTTTCTGGAAATCCATTTGGAAATGTTATGATGATGATCATTCAAATGTATAATTAAATCTATAGTAGAATGCAAATTTTATGGAGTAAAACATAAATTAGTAAATTAACATAGAGACAGAATGCAAGAGATTTATAAATGGGCATATGCAAATAATTATAAACAAAATAATTCATATATCTCTCAGTAATTTGTCAGTAAAACTTAGGTGCTTAATGAATTTTATAATTAAGTTTAAGAGAAAAAAACATTTAAAGCTGAAATAGAGGAAAGTATGCATTGAAAGTAATGGTCTATATGGGTGGTTGTTGTTTCTTTATCTTTTCTCCTGATTTTTAATTCACAGTTGTCTTTCCTAATTTTAATTCAGTTTTGCCCCCTAGAGCTGGAAACAATTAGTATTTTATCCCTTGGGATAGAGGAGTGGGTTAAGTTTCTTTGAGAATGTTAAGAAAATTAATTTGGCATGACTGACCAGGAATATATATCTTATTTTTCTCCACAGGGAAAAGCTCAGCATTTGCAGAGTGTGCTTGTCTCTCAAGTAGATAAATCCACACAGACTGAAGTTGTAGGCCACGATGTAAGTAACCACACTTTACAGGGATTTTTCTCATTTATCTCCTGAATTAATATTTAAATCTCTACTCGCCTCTTTTTTCTTGCCACTTCTGTGCTTGCGCATTATTGTAAAAGACCACCTCATTCATCTTTTCCTCTTAAATGATTCCTAAATACTGAATTTCCTGCAACTGAAAAAAAAATCTATGCTGGCACACTATGCTTCAGTAATTATATGTTTTATCAACTGCTTTCTTCCATTCTCTAAATTTGCTCTGAGGTAAACATGAGAAAATTTACCAGCAGAATTTGAAATTATTCTTTTGACAAGTGTATTTACTTGCTTGTCAATAACCGGATGAACTTATTATGCTTGTGATCATCAGAAGCTCAGATCATTTTCTTTTCTCAGTCTTATTTTATAAAAAGTTTTAGATTCATATTTTAATCATTGGGTCTCAGTGGGGAATATTGTTGGTAATTTAATCAAAAATTAGTTGGTTTTCCCTGGTGAGAGTATGAACTGTGACTATTAAGAAAGTGTTCATGTTGGTGGAACAGTTGAAAGGCTCTTAGTTTCTCCTTGCTTCCCCTTTAGAATCTGCCTTCAAAGAGTATTGGTAATCAAAGTTTGGAGAGAAAACCTAAAAGAGAATTATTGTTTACTTAAAGAGCATCCAGTTGTTATCTGCTGCTTTTTGGTATCCTCAGTCTAAATAAATGTCTGACCTTTAATGTTAGCTCTGTCCTTTGATGTGGATTGCTGTCTTGTTTACTTGTGCAGAATTTCTCTTTTTCACATTTGGAGTGAACTGCATGGAATAGCTATGTGTGGATTGTGGGGATTTAAAGGATCACCTTTTCATTAAGACACAAGGGAATTGGAGGACATTCAATCTTAGCACTCTGTCCACATGGGAAAATATATCACCTGCATATACCAATTTTTACCTCAGCATTCATTTGTGGGGTTGCATCATGGATTTGATTGTTCACGCTTGGATCATTTTTCTATCTTATCAGTAGCTACCAATGATAAAGGTCTATAAAATATTTATATTTTTCTACAATTTCAAAAAAAATGACATGTATATATTTATTATACATACCTTATATCTCTGCATTATATCTGTATAAAAGTTGTGTAAAACAGTATTAAAAACTGAACACAGTACATCAGAAAAAGCAATAAATTATGACAGCCAAGAGAACCAACAATTTTACAGTAAAACACAATGATAATAATAATAAATCTTCAACCTTCAGTTTGACTGAAATAAATAAATAAATCAGAAGCAAAACAAGATTACTTCAGGAAGAATGTAACGGATCTAATTGGAAAGGAATCGTATAGGAAGCACCATTACTGAGATAGAATTGATTTCCCCCCCATGAGTTTAAGATAACTGTTTTGCATTTATTATCCATTTTACATGTTCCATGAATTCAGTGTGTTGCTTTCCTCATGTTTTCCTCAATCATCAATTAATTTAAATAAAATAACCAGTTTTGTAGGGATTTTTCAGGTGCATGTTAAGTTATCTGGTTAAGCAAATTGATACAGAAGTTTCAAATCACCAATGGGAAGTCATTGTTACTATGACTTTTCTATTATTTAAAATTGATACAATTTATTTTTCTTTTTTAAACGGGCCAGATGTACTTTGAGAGACTTTGTCACTCTAGAACTAATTCTGATTCATTTGAAAAAGGTTGCCTATTAAGCAGCTTATATAGGATATGTTGGCCCATAGAGTGTTATTGTCTAGTTCAAAACACTGGATGTTTAAAATCATGATGTCTTGAAGATGTTGACTAACATGTGCTTTAAAGTTTTATACACTAAAATGAAACACAGTGAGTTTTGTTATTTTCAGAAAGTTTTGAACAAATTCTTCCTTTAAAGAATGGATTCACAAGGTTGATTTGCTCAGCTTTTGTTCACCCTGTATTTGGACTAATTTTGGTTTCTTATCAATGTACTTTTTTCAAATGTTTATATTCCATTTCACTTCTGTTGAGGTAATTCCCCGTTAGGAGAATGAGCGCATAAGGGAGACATATAGAGAGTAGTGTTTGAATAATATACACAGAGCACACAGATACACTGTACAGTAAATGTAGGTTTTTACTTCCAGAAAGGTTTAAGCAAAGTCCAAAATAAGCAATCCAAAGTCATTCACAAGTTAAATCAATCAGTTTTCAGTCTAGGGATAATCCAAATATCAAATTCCAGTGTCAAAAAGAGTTCAGTATCAGACTTACATTAAATCCAGTAATATCAGTCAATTAGGAAAAATAGAGCAACCGCAATACTTTCCAACAGAAGGAAACAAAGATACACTCACACTCTCTTCTGAGACTAAGATAAAAAAACAACCCAGGTTTCTGGCTCCATCTTATGGCCGTTTGAGAAACCACACCCAATTGCATGCTTTTGCATTCCCTTAAAGAAATAGTACTAAAATGTTTATCCTGGTTTATATATTTCTAACCCAAATACCTGTTCGGTGACTTATATTCCTAACAGCTTCCTTCAAGAAAGAGATGACTTTAAGGGTACATTAGACATCAGAGAAAGGAAACTCTAAATAAACTAGATGTGGATAACTTAAGTTATGTACGTTTAAAGTTTAGAAATAAGGTAGGTTTTTTTTAATTATAGTTGTGTTCCAAAACTGAAAGACATTGAAATATTCACTGCAATATACAATATTTTATGTAAAAGTTTGATCATTTTCCTAAAATCTGCATCATTAGTCCTTTTTTCCCCCCAAGTGGCTGCAAATGTTAGTAATCTCAGAGTTTGTATCCCAGGCTAAAAATAATAATAATCTAGGCTACAAAATCTGATAAAGAGTGGTAGTAATTCAAATGAAGAAACAATTTTAACATAGTAAAACTGAAGGGAAAATGATGGGGTGGAGATGGAGAAAGGTCTTCATGTTTATCAAGTTCTAATACTACAAAAAAAATGATTTAAAGACAAATCTAATTAGTCAAATTTCTGTGTTTATTCAGTAGCTATATATAAACATGAAAAGCAAAGCTGATTTCTTCAACTAGATGTGTCAGTTTAACTTTCTGGTCCTTGCTTTATTTTATTTTTTTCAGAGATTGCTTCCATAGAAGATACTGGTTTTATTTCTTTTTGGTCATTTGATTTATTAAAACATGGAGATTAGGGAAACCATTGGGTTTCACTGCATTGAATGGTGAAAATGCATGAATGTTACTTCAAGTTTTTCATGGGGAAACAGATGGGGGAGATCTGTGATACTTTTCTCATATCCATTGTTTTTCTACTTCTACAGCTATGGATTTCTCACTTCACAATATGATGGAATATTTTGCTCTTATCTGTTGAAGTATTTGATCTCAATTGTTACATGTGTTGTAGGGTTTTTTTTTCGGAGATGGTTTAAGATGTATACTCATCTTAAATCTAATAAATAAATAAGGAAAAAACAGAACAAGCAAAGAATATTGGTTTGCTTCTGTGTCCCAGCCAAATTCTCTGACAATTAAAGGATAGCTATTCAGTGCTTTGTGCATCCATATGTGCATACACTGGGAACATCTGAGTGTTTAAACCTATAAATGAAATTCTAAAATAGTCAAAAGTGTCTTTTTGCAGCCGAGCTCTAATTAACACATGCATTAGCACGGTTGCCACTGCTGTGCTTTCTGTCTGCTAATTTTTACCAAGTATTCCAAAATAGCTACTATTAGCAGGAGTCAACAACATGGCATCTGACAAATGGCTCCTCTAATCCTACAGATGTACACTGATTCAAGATTTACAGTTTTAGCAATAAGGAGGGGAAAAAACATTGTTGAATTTCTTCTTTCTTTTTTAACATAATTCACAAGCATAAAACAGCTCTTCTATAAATATAAGATTTGTGGAAAGATTCATAGGCAAGAGCTGACTATGATGGTTTCTCAGGATAGCCTGGATGATCTTATTTGGCTTAATATTCATAAAAGCCACAATACGACTTCAAACCAATAGAGAACCCTTTTCTTTGGACCCTTGAAATTGGAACTCCGTAGCCTGTAAACACTATGTGTCCCCTTCATTTATTTTGTCTGCAATTCCAGTTGTGTTATCTGCTAGTAAACATGGCAGCAAGCGGACAATATATTCCTGGAGATTGCAGCATAAATCTCTTAAAGCTAATGAGCTGTTCAACATAATGTACAGTTCAGCTCTTTTTTTTCTCCTTTCCCTGATGCCTGTAGCACATTTTCACAGCAAATTTTAAAGGCTAGATGAACTGATACACAGCATTCCCTGGAGGTTCCCTAAAATTCAGTGGAATAGTTTGTCCTTCTCATCTGCTGGTCAATGAACAAAATGTACTCCGATTCTCTTACTTGTTCCTCAGAGAAACCATCTTGATGTCTCCGGTATATTCCCAAAGGAGAGGGAGTTGGGGATGGGGTGAGAGAGGGAGGGAGGGAGGGGGGAGGAGACAGAAAGAGGGAGAGAAAGAAACAGAAATTGTACACAGATGAAAAATGTAATGGGAGTGGGAGCAACTGTTTTCTTTGAAGCAATGTTTTAAACTTTGACCACTTGGAATAAGAACCACCATGTTTTCCCCATTACACTGAGGAAGAGATAATAAGAGAGTGAGTATACAGTTTGTCCTGAGAACAAGAGTATAAATCTCTTCTTATTACTGTAAAAAAGAGTGGCCTCTTTTGTTATGCACAAGCTTGGTACATTTGTTTAACTCATATATTTATAGATTCCAAGTTTTGGGTACAGTATCTGTTTCCAAAATGCTTTTTCATTTTTAAACCAGATTATTTTTTTAGATGTTGCTAAGCACAGAGAATGAAATTTATCCAAGCAAGTTCAACAAACACACAAACAACCCACACCCTTCAATGCTTCTCTTCTCCAAACCATTTTAGCAATATGAATATAATACTAATAATAAATATTAACCCAGTAATAATGTGGCATCCATATAATATTTATATTTGTTTCTATGATTTTTTATATTTCCATTATAGTGAAGTTGACAGCCAAGTTATTTCTAAGCATTTTCTAAGATGTCCAACAAGCATTAAAAATATAGCCTTATGTTGATATCTTAAAAGCATGCTTAATATCTATTGATTTATTAATATATAGTTTTCCAAAACTTTATTTCAAGATTCTTGCAAATAATTAATATCCACCTTAAAATATTATTTAATGTCTACTAAAACATACTGTACATTTATAATATTCCAAAACAAATTTCATATCAAAGGTAATTCAGATTAATTAGAAGTTCCTAGTGCATTCTAAACTAACTATAACATCAAGAGATTATTTTAACCTTTCATAATGCCCTGTCTGTTTGAGGCAATCCCAGTTCCTTTTTTTTAACAATGTTTGGGTTGTTGTTTTTTAAAAAACAACACTCTCTTGATTGAGAGAATGCCAATCTAAAGTATTAATTATCTTGTTAGTCCTGAAATTTTTAACAAGAAGTGATGCTGATGAATTAGGAACATATTAAAATACATATTTTCATGTGAATAAAAATCAAGATGGCATTTCCATCAGAACATTTCCCAAATATCCCTTGCAGCCTTTAATGCTAAAAATACTAAAGAGTTAGGATTAAAAGAGAAATCAAACTTATGCCATGATATTGGAAGGGTCATCTAATAATTTTTACATTGGGTCTATAATGGCTATTGGACTTGGGATCTGTACAAGAATAGAGATAAAATTATATGGTCAGTGGAAAAGCTGGTCGTCAGAAAATTAAACTGTCTCATCATCACATCACAAACTATAAAGGAAGCTCTGAGTTTTTCTTCTCTGTAGAAACGTTCTTAATAATTTATCAAAGACATATAATCTTGTAACAATATTCATTTTTAAAACAGTTATCTTACCTTTATTAGAAGTTTTAATCATTATATTTTAGGCTTCAGAAGTAATGGCCTTTGATAAATGTGTCCTCAATGAATTTATCCAATCCCTCCTTTAATCCTTATCAGTTAATCAGCTGTCATCACCTCTCCTGGCCACAAATTTCACAGGTTAGTTACATGATGTGTTAAGAAGTGCTTCCTTTGTTTTGAATCACTTTGAGGTCAACTTGAATGGACAAGTCCTTGTGCTCATATTTCACTTTCTTTATCTTCTCTATCTTCATTGTTTCTTCCTCAACTACCTTTTTTCTGAACTTTTTGTCTCAAATTTCTGTGTCTTTACATATAGGAATACAGTTGCAACATCCTCATTATTTTGGATGTCCTCTTTGTGCTTTTTCTCATTCCATTCTATAATTATATAACTGTGGTGACTAAAATACTGCACAAGATGTAATGGGTGCCCCTGATAATAGCCATTTCAGTTAATTCCTTCTGCTATGCTGGATAATTTTTATTTCTTGAAGTTAATCATCATTTTGTTTCAATGTTTAAAGCATATTTCCATCTCAAAATGCATAGTGGGTGATACAATCATTGTGTTCATTTTTATATACCAGTTAATACATTTATATTATTTTCTGGTTCTTAAATATATTTGACAATAAATATGAAAATTTCCTTCCCTTCCCTTCCCTCCCTCTCTCCCTCCTTCCCTCTTGTGTTTTACAAGGCTCCATTTAAGTTGTATTATTTCCATTCGTTATAATGTCATCATCATGCAACTTAATTGCAAGGCAGACAGATCTATCTACATTGAAAATGGGGTTGTTTCCATTTTCACTGTCAGATACTAAATCTGAGGCAACAATTAGATTCTCACTGGGGAATTCCTGCTAGGTATTCTGTTAGCTTTTAGCAATTCATTTGAAGTATTCAAAACTTATATTGTATGTTGAATACAATCAACTTTCCCTTGCATCAGTAGAGATTGAATTCCCAGCATAGGTAATTTATTATTTGTTAATTAACATTAATTAATTCATTTCCCCACTCTATACTTGATTATCCCCTTGTCCGTTCTATCTTTCAATATGGGAGACTTCTTATTTGGCATACTAATAGTGTTTTAGATGCCTTTTTGATTATTATAGCACAATCCTACATATTTTAATTATTATTTAAGTATTTATTGTTACAATGTGTTTTAAAAAATCAAATATTTTTATTGTAATAGTCTTAAATTACAAAGGATTGGGAACACAAATGTTATTTTATGTCTGCTGTCAATGATACATGGACCTTAATATTTGAGAGTTCATTTGACATTCTCTTCTTCTTTTTAAGGCCCTGTGGAATTCTTCATGTACTGACGGTTCAGTTTACAAACGTATCAGCATCTCATTGATTCCAACATTTTAACTGAATAAAATATGCTTGGATACAAGCTACATAGATCATTAATTTAATCCTCTCTTATTTGCCTTGTGTAAAAAGGAACCCATGTTGGCTTCATCTGTTTGATCTATTTAATGACATCTCTGAGGGCCAGAGGGAAAAATCCTTTTTTAACAACAATCACTATTCTCTCAACTGCATTAAGCAATAATTGATCAATGGTGACCAAATTTTGCAGAATTGAAATAAAATACAATTTTATTTCTATTACTTGTGTACATTTTATTTAACCTTTGGGGCAAGAATATTAGAAATAGTTTTATAACAATGGCTTCTATAAGGGTGGGATGATATAACCTGCCCTGAACAGCAATGTGATGGAAGAGAAATTGTGACATGCAAGAACCGATACAAGGTGTTGTGTATGGAAATTAGAAGACTCCAAATAACTAAAACTGATTGGCCAAACAGGCTGCTCTTGGATTGGTTCAATTAAGCTACCATTTTTGATTGGCCCCCTGACAGCAGGAATTCTTAAATGAGCTGTGCATTGGCCGCAAGCCGAGAGCAGGCTGCCTATAAGAAGGGCTGCCGCAGGCTTCGGCAAATGTTCCGCTACAAGTCACTATACTGATAAATAAAAGCTGTTTGTTTGTAATACTGGTCTCACGTAACTTATTATCCAAATGGAACAACTAGCAAACAAGTGGGATCATCCTATAGAAGAGCGAAACTGAAGCACGTTGTGAACGAAGAACTGACCATCACAAGGATGGCAGTTAATGTCATCCACCACAAGTTGTTTTTGCCGCTTCCTTTACGCTTAGATATTCTCCACCGAGTTCCAAAGATTGGATCATTACTAGTGGAACCGCTTTTTCTGATGTTCTTATGGAAGCAACGAGCCTATTCAAGAAATTAACCAAACGCAGAGAAAGGAGAGCTGTATCCGGCACGCACTGTGGCCCTGTCCGTTTTCAAAAAATGGCCAAGGTGTTAGCCAAACCTGCGGGATTGTAAACAGATGGCATGGCCAGATTAAACCGAATTGCTACGAGCCCATTACATGCCTGTGGTCTCCAATTCTGATCAAAAGGCACAAATTTTATAAATGAGACCGAACGAGAAAGACGAGCATCGGAGATTGCGTAGCAGCCCTAAGTAAATATCGGGAAGCCTGCGGATTTCAGAACATGGACGAAGCCATGACAGAATGCGTGGTCCCTGGGAAGTTGAAGGACGCTACACTCCAAAAGTCAAGCTGCTAAACAGACTGAATATCACAAAAGTGGCTGAGGCCATCGCAGGAAGCCACCGCCATTGAAGCAGCCAAGAAATCTGCAGCCACCCATGTGCCATGATGAATTCAACAAATACCAGAACGACCTGATTACAACGCTCCGGAAGAAAAGAAGGTTGGAAGAAACCAAAAAACTAGCCCACAGCCGACTGGCCCACCATTGTAAGAACCTTCAACTCCCGCAGCAAACATCGATGTATGGCATACGAAAAACCATTACATAGGCTTCAGTGGCGAAAGAAAATGGCGGGAAAAAAGAGGGAAGGAGGAGAATTTCCAGTGTGCTGGAGTGCGGAGTGGGATCACCTGCAGCTCCGAATTGCAGATTCCTGGATGCCATTTGCAAGATTTTTGTGAGAAATTGGGACACATTGCAAGGAATTCTGCCTGAAAACAAAAAGAGCTATAGGTGCCAAAGACTTCAGCAGCATCCCCCCCCCCCCCCAGTAAACAGAGAGAGACAACTGATAGCCAATGAGCCAAGAGTAGAAACCAGTAGTAGTTGCAATCTGCCTAAGTGGAAGAATGACAGAGAAGAATACACATAAAACAATAAATCATCGTGAATTGCAGGCAATGCAAAACGCAAAAAAAAGATCTGAATAATAATGTTGAAATCGAACGATTAAGCCCTGTGAGATGGAACGTATTGAGCTCTGATCATACTACTGTCAATGTATCATGGAACATTATCAGAAACCTAATACGCGAGATCCATCAAGCAAAGAGAACTGTAACAGCAAAAAGCTATACTTAAACATTACACAGGGAAACCGTGAATCCCAGTATGGTCTGGACATTTCTAAATAGAATTCAAAAACCATGCTGAGTACTTTCGTCTGATCAATGCGTTGACCGTGATTGCCTATGGCTTGCTGGGATTTGGAATGGTTCACGACCCTTGGGGAATTGGAGTGACCGGAGATCAACATGTGTCGCTGAGACCTAATTGGGAAGAGAGCCTGCTGGAAGATGTTCCGGGATGTATTCACAGGACCCTAAATGGCAAATAGTACATGAGGGACCCCAATAGCATTCAGCCTTAGACCGTCTAGAGATAGCTCCCTTGAAGGCTTCAAGCCTAGATGCGTTTCCCTTTGCCTTAAAAACCAAATATGTATTGAGCAAGACTGTAACGTAAACTTCATACCACAAGGGGTGTTAGAGCCAATTCGATTACCGATGCCAGGTGGGAATACTCCAATGCGTTGACTCCTATCAACCATTATGGGTCCAGTGCACACCTATCTGTGGTGAACTATAAGCCGCACCCTAAATCTATGCACTCCAGCGAAGCACATACCCTGTCCGGTAGTTTCAATACCTGTGTGCATTCATTTAGGGGAAGGGAAAATTATTTGTGAAGCTTGATTTTGCGCAAGTCTTGTATCAATACAGCTTGCTAATATGGACCCTGGAAAACTGCAGAAGGCTCCAGACTATAGGTCATGCACAAGGGGCATTCAATATGTAATCAGACTTTCAATTTGTTGTTAGCGTTACTCCAGGCATTTTTCCTAAAGCCTCATGGAGTGCTTCCAAATGAATAAAAGGAGTTGTTCCCTCATTTTGATGATGTATAGTACGAGCAAAAATAAATCCCCAATTTAAAAGATAGACTTGAGAGAAGTCTTGGCGAAGATTCAGGGAAGCAGACTTAAGGATCAAAGAGAAAAATGTTAAACTAGCCACCAATCAAGTCGAATTTTTTATGTACCTTATAGATGAGGCTTGTAGGGACTATACCCACTGAAAAGAAAAATAAAGGCGATTAAAATAGTAACCCAGCCCTAAGAACAAAGCAGACTTACAAGCGTTCTTAGGTCTCATTAATTTCTACAATGTCTCTGCCCCAAATAAACGCAACCATAGCGCAGCCATTACATCGACTATTAAATAAAAAAACTATCTGGGATAGTGGGCCACCAAGAACAAGCAGCATTCCAACATTAAGGACTTTAATTAACGATCCAACACCGTTTTAATACAATACAGCAACAACCTCTGCTACTGATGTCCACCTGTGATGCATCGCCTTTTGGAATCGACCCCATACATAGCAACAAGTTACCAGATGGCAAGAGAAGCACCAAATCGTCCTTCTATTTCCAAAACGCTGTTCAAAATCTGAAAGTGAACTACAGCCAACTTACCGAGAAGCCCTCGCTAAATCATAGCAGGCGTGAAGAGATCTTCCACGCAATACCTATATGGTTAGGACATTTTTATTATCACAGAGCCACAAACCCCGTGCTATGATGCCTGGCAGGGGAAACAACCCTTGAATCCTTAACCTCTACAACCCAACCCCTGAACATCCTATCACAAGAATGACAGGTTGGTCAGGAATTCCTCGCTGCTAACACAATTACACACTCTTAACATCACCCTGGAAGACGCATCCACCGCATAGCGGATGCCTTGAGCCATTTCCCCGCTGCCCAACAAGGAAGGGTGACCACAAATACTACTCTACCATCTCCACTCTTCAGAATCGATTGACATGGCCGAAATCTGCATCTTAACCACAGCAGACCATCGCTAAATCTATACCGCGAAGAGACCCGCTGACAGCTTCGTGAATCCATGCATTTGGGTTAGGTAAGGCTTGGCCAAATGAGGATAGAGGTGAGACTTTAAACCTTTTTGCACCCGGCAGACTGAAACTGTCCATTGAAAAGGGCTGTATACTGGGGGAGACAGGATGGTAATTCCAAAAACGTTTTGCAGGAGAAGTGTTGTGCATTGTTGCACGAGGAATACCTGGGCATAGTAAAAATGAAAGCCCTGGCCAGAGTTAGTCTGGTGGGCCAGGCGACAAAAACATTGAAAATGAGTTGGCACATGCCATGACTGCACAAAAATTCAAGGCTTACCCCCCCTCTTGCACCAGTCCTGGAATGGGAAACTCCCAGAGGCCCATGGTCGAGACTGCATATTGACTTTGCTGGGCCAACGAAAAGGAACACATATTTTATAATTGTTGATGCTTATTCCAACTGGTTCGAGGTTATCCTTATGGCATCCACTACAACTGAAGCAGTCTAAACAAATTGAACAGACTTTTTGCTTACACTAGGACTGCCAGATGTAGTAGTCTCTGACAAATGGCCCCAGTTTACTGCTTTAGCCTTCAACAATACTTGGCTGTGCAGGGCATCTGACATGCCTGACAGCGCCAGCTCATCCGCTTCGGTGGACGAGATGAATGCATGGTTTCGTTATTCTAAAGAGGCCCTTAGACAAACTGGACAAGGGGAACATCAAGATAGACTTAACAAACTGTTAACTATTCAACATATCATCCCTAGCAACAACCACTAACAAAAGCCTAGCTTGAACTCCTCATAGGTAGAAATTGCATTCCTACCTAGATAGACTACAACCCACTTTATACCTGTGAAAAAACTCCCTGACTCCTCAAGTAACTATCGCTCTCTAATTGGTGACTTAGTCTGCGCAAAAATCTTTACCAGGACTCCGATTATGGCTTCCAGACACAGTTACTCAATTCACAAAGGCCCCAGTCATACTACTCACACTAGAGCGACAGCAGAAATGGAAGCGACACATCGCCCAGCTTCGCTCTAGACATTGGAAATGCAATACTACAGCACCACCGCAAACACCAATAAACAATCCAAAAAACAACGGGGGGGTGGGAACACAAAAATAATAAAAAGGGAGAGATGAAACGACCAATAACACAACAAAAGACACAACAACAAACCCAAATTAGAAACTCAGATAAAACAAAAAGAGCGCTTACCCATAGACGACATCGAGAAGAGAACCGGTAGCAGGTGAGCCTTCCTGAAGGAGACAGCCAGGCCAGCTCGCACAAAACAGGAGGGAGTGGCAGAGCACTTTCAACCAGCCCGAAGACCCAGACGGGAGCGGCAGGCTGACTCACCCTTCCAGGAGTTCCATGGAGAAGACGTGGAGAAAAGGCGATCCTGTCCGAACCGATGGAAGACCACGCTGAGATTGAGCTGTGCAGGTCAAGTAGGACCTGCAAAAGCCCCACCTACCTGTGTGACAACGTTATACACATTGGATGAAACCAAGGGGGGAGGGGTGTTGTGTATTAGAAGACTCCAAATAACTAAAACTGATTGGCCGAACAGGCTGCTCTCGGATTGGTCAATTAAGTACCATTTTGATTGGCCCACCTGATGGCAGGAATTCTTAAAGAGCTGTCATTGGCCGCAAGCCGCGAGCAGCCGCTATAAGAAGGGCTGCCGCAGCTTCGGCAAATGTTCCGTACAAAGTCACTATACTGTTAAATAAAGAGCTGTTTGTTGGAATACCGGTCTCGCGTACCTTATTATCCAAACGGAACACTAGGTGCATTTATTCTTTCAAGGTTGAATGTTACACCAAGCAGGGAAATTTGGGGGTAACAAAACAACTGGCATAAGAACTAACATTCTGGACCTTTTCTATTTAAGACTAACCATACAGCCAAATTTTTTGTTGCAGGTGCAGACATTATAAATAATTCAATAATTCAGTGTTAATCATATCTAAAAGCTTTTACCATGATAACCTTTAATGACTGGCCAAACAACTGAAGGAATTTGTCTGCACTTCCCCTTCCTCCTCAGCAAGTTCCTACAAATTGACGGCCAAATGTCAATTTTGGCTTTGTTTATTGTTTTGCATACAAAAATACAGAAATAAAGAGTCCTGACCTGATCAAAACTGGATCTGCAAAGTGCAGGAAATCAGCAGTCCAGGCAGTTCAAATGAAGATAGGTTTATTGAATGTTAAAGCTCTCCGGAAGAATCTGAACTACTCACAGTCAAACAAATTTAGTAGTAGATTAGAGTCAATGGAATTCAAGGTGGGCTAGACTTGGATGTCTTCTGGGTGTGAAGGGACTTGAGACAGATGATGCATTTGACCTTTCTCTTGGGCTCAGCCTGGTCATCTCCTACAGAGTCAGATGATTTTTCCTTTAGTTCTTTTTATCCAGGGCCAAAGTCATGCTGTTGAAGCAATTCTACTTTGCAATCATTTTTGTGACCTCACTACACATCGGGAAATGAGATAGGTATCCATTGGTAACCCTTTGGTGTGTGTTTCAATAATATTGAATGATACTCAGATTTTTTCTTTGTTTGTTTAATTTTATCTGATTCTCAAATACTGCCTGGACAAGTCCCTACATCTTTCTTGGCAAAGTTTTTCGGAAGTGATTTACTATTCCCTTCTTCCTAGAGCTGAAAGATTATGAATGGACCAAGATCAGCAGCTTGCTTCATGCCTAGTGTGTGACTAGAATTCATGGTCTTCTGGTTTCTATCCTGATGCCTTCATCACTACACTAACCAAAATTTGGGTAAATTAAATTACACATTACACACATGCATTTTATTTTATTTTTACAACCTTGTAATTCCTTTTATCGGAGTTGGGGTAACTGGGTGGAGCTGAGTGTTTGCTGGCCAGATGACCTTCCTGATGCCTATGTAGAGTTCTCAGCATTTTTTTCTCTTTGCACCTGGATAGCGAAGCATCTTTTGCTGCCTAGGATTGAGTGCTCAACCTTCCAAGTGGCAGGCAAGCATTCCAAACCTTCCAAGTGGCAGGCAACCTCTATGCCACCACATTCCACCTTTATCATATTCTCAGCTGGGATCTAAGTTCAGGTATTCTTTTAAAAACCATTTTTATTAAGTGATCTAGTAGATATTTCAAGAAGTATTAAACTGTTAAAAAACATAAAGGAAAAACAGGAGGCATAAATTTCAAGGTGATGAAGAGGGATGAAACCTTTAGATTTGTTTAAAAAGAAACACATTCTGAATTAAATACATGCCATGCTATGTTAACATATAAACATTATTATCTAATTACAGTAGTACTGTATATAATAGATGATAATTCAAAGAAGAAAATTATTTATCCCCATCATTTTAGAACACTTATATTTGAGAGCTTGGGGATCAAAATTATCCACCAAATGGTGCCACTCAATCATCCATTGCCAAAAGATAATATTGGAGAAAATGATTCTGTGGTATGAAACTTAACAGCCTAAATCAGGACTCTGCACTTTCGTTTTTTTTTTGTTTTCCATAATACAATTCTAATAGGACTAATTGAGGACAAGAAATGCATGTAAAGCCATGTTTTCAAAGTGCAGGTTATGACCTTCAGAGTAGTTATGAGACAATCGATTGAGAAGCCACAGAGCAAATATTCCTTGCCAGTCCTTTCTGGGCAGGCTTGATATATAAATAACCTGAATATAAAAGGATTGCAACAGTTCCAGAATTTCAGCCAGAGTATTTCCCCTTCCCCCACACTTTTAAAATGTTAATATCTTGGTTATCATTATGATATAAAACATGAGTAGAGTATTCCATAAACTTCCCAAGTAGGTTAAGAGGCACATTTTCAGTCTGAACCCCAAATCTAAAAGTTTAAGATAATAATGTGACAATGTATTTAATATATTCATGTTCTTTCACTAAACTTCTATGAAAACATGAATTAGTAAGTCATAATTCAAGTTCTTAGTCAGACAAATCTTCTAAAGGTTTATATGTTTATGTCCCTCCTAGTCAGTGGTGGTATTCAATTTTTTTTTATTACCAGTTCTGTGGGCATTGGCTTGGTGGGTGTGGTGTGGCTTGGTGGGCATGGCAAGGAAGGGATACGATAAAATCCCCACTTCCACCCTGCTCCAGGGGAAGGATATACTGAAAAAATCTCCATTTCCACCCCACTCCAGGGGAAGGATACTGTAAAATCCCCATTTCCTCCCCATCCCACTAACCTGCTTTCCAGCTCCATTCTCTTGTGCATGGCAACAAAAGAAGACCCAGCCAATCAGCTGGGACTTGAGAGGCAGATAATAGATGGGACAGCAGTCACAGGTGGTATTTTCCAGTTCTGATTTTGAGTAGTTCAAAATTTCCACTACTGGTTCTCCAGAACCTGTCATAACTGGCTGAATACCACCTCTCTTCCGAGTTATTTTAGAGAATCAGAAGCAAACAATTTAAAATGTCACTGTGGCCCTTTCAAGGTTTGATTTTGGGTCAGTGTGTGTCTGTGTTACCTCAAGTATAACTCTATCCATATGGGAACAGTTGCTTACAGGGAAAATAAACCACAAATTAAGATGAATATATGTGTCCCAGCAAATCATTTAAGGATCCCATCTGAGTCAGTCACTGGGAGCAGAGGTGTCGTCTTCCAAGCCCATCCTCATCTTAACAGAGAGGATTTGCTCCAGCATGAGTCTGACAACTCAGAAGATTAAACCTCTGGTCCCAGGGATTGATCCAGATTGGATCCTAAAATATGAACTTCATTTTTTCTTACTGATTACAAAAATAGGAACAAGATGGAAGGACTAAAAAGAAACCTCAACTTTTCATTAGTGTCAATATTGCTGCAAAAAAAAGTAGGCAATATGCCATTTTTATAATTCTGTTTTGTTTAAATCATATATATACTTAATACTTACATATATTTAACCATATTCTCTCAAAACTCTGGTATACCTGTATGACTGCTTAGAAGGTCAAATGGAAGGGCTACTCTGTTCCTCTATGACTGAATTTTGTTCATGGCAGTTCTGTAACCAACTGTAGACCATCCTTCCATGATCTTTCATCACGTGATCTTCCGTGATCTTTCAGTTGTGTATTTTCTTGGACTCCAGGATACCCCCAAATGCATCCTGAATACCTACTGTTCTTCTTCTTCTTCCAGTGGCTGGTTCTTTCCAAATCTCACTAGAATTCCTGCTTTTTTTCACCCAAAGATATATCTTTGCAGACTGTGCTACTAGGGAACACTGCCTTCCAGAAGCCTTGTGAAGATTTTGCAGAGTTCCTATGTTTGTTTGGAAATTCATCCAGACAACAGGGAAATTCACCTCTCTCTATCTAGTGTTGCTGTTTCTCACCTGTTTTTATTTGCTGTCTAATTGTCACCAATATGATTCCCGAATTTAACCCAGGGGGAGGGGGGGCAGGGAAAGCTCAGTACTCAGAGAGACTGCAAACATTCCAGTCAGAACCATATTATCTGAAAGAGCCTTGACCACACTCTAGAGTGAGCATGATTTTCAAGCCCTCCATCCACAGTTCCTATTCGACCATGGGGATTTTGCTTTGAATTATTTTCTTCAATTTTGGAGACAACCTTCCCTACCAACATTCTCTTGATGATGGACATTTGACTCCCGGTATCAATTTGATCCTACATGGCAATGGTCCTTCATTGAGGAAACCACTTTTCTGGATGTCTTCTGCCCAGACCTTCTCCAAATGCTACAGTTTTGTGAAAAACTTAGCTTCAGCCAGGTACTCCTCTCTGCTTCTCTCCACCACAGGCTTGGTTAGCAGAAAGGTCAGCTGTCAGCTCACAAAGCAGCACACCCATGTATCAAGGCTACAATTGAGCATCTCCTCCACTTTTGTACAACAGCACCATACCTAGCAACTGAAAACTGCATGAACAGAACCATGTAGAGTTCTGAACAATAATATGGAAACACATACATTTTCCAGTGCATTCATTCTTCCAGCATTCTTTTCAACTTCTGAGTCTGGCCAAAAATCCTGGAATTCCCTAATGGCTCCCATCCAAGTATTAATTCTCCCAACCTTGCTTAGTGAAGCACTGAAATTTACTAAAATGTTTATTTTAAAAATGGCAAGAACATAGTTGTGTGCAAGAAAGATATTTGTGACGGTGCTTCCCTCTTTTGATTTTGTATAAACAGGCAACTACCTCCAAGGTTTTTTTTTTTAGTTTGGAAAATATGGGAAGGACAAAACAGGCCTCAACCTCTCCCATCCTTCCTTTAAAAATGCTCAAATAGAAAGAAAGTAAAGATACTTCTCTCACGTATTCGTACTTGCTGAGTTCCTAATTTCCATTCCTCAAATTTTATGTTACTGAAGACATGATTGCTGTTCACATTATTAATGTCCCCAGAAAAAAATGGTTTATGTTTTGCACTGCAAAAATTGTTATGAAATGTTTCCTGTTGCTTCTAGGCATTTGCAATAAAAAACACAGAGCTTTCTCCAAGTTTATAGTAGATCTTTTAAGCACTCTCATCTCACAGAGAGTTCCACCAAACTCAACAGGGTGTACTTAACAGCTCAGTTTGATTAGATTGTGGTGTTGATCTGCCTCTTCCTATATTTTATGTTTGTTTATCTTACCTTTTCCACTTCCTATTTCAGTGTAAAAAATCCATTTGAAGTACTTTAAAGTCTTTGTGAAAACTTAAACATTTTACTGTTATATAGTGGGGATAACGAGAGCAAATAAATAAATATGGACAGCAAGCAAATCCTTTTATGCTGAAAACTGGTTTCCTGCTGAGTTAGTGGGTGCTGTTTGTTTTGATCAAATCATTTAAATGATGCCTTAATTGGATTTTTAAAATATGTTTGTTATTTTACTATTATTATTATTGTTAACATTCTAAGCAGACCAGATAACTGGTTATTAGAAGAAATTACTGGCCTAATCCTGGAAGGAAGGCAGGAAGGAAACATTCTGGTGTTGCTTACAGAAACTGCCTCTCTGTTAACCCTTATTACATTCTTGGCAGGACTAGACTTCCTGTCTCAGGAACTTCTACGGAAGTTCTTTCCCCTCCTTTGCTGGTACTTTGCTTGTGTGGAGTGACCATTCAAAGTTATAATGGCAGTGAAAAAAGTGACTTATGACCATTTTTCACACATATGACTGTTGCAGTATCCCCACAGTCCTGAGAGACCAGGCGAGGAGATGTGTGCCTTGATGTGAGTGACATCGAGTTGGCCACACCCAGCCAATAACATGACCACCAAGCCTTGTCCACCCAGTCATATGATTACCAAGCCACACTCACCACCTAGCCCATCCCACAGAACCAGTTGTTAAAAATTTTGAATCCCACCACTGATTATAATCATCTTCCTTGAATCTTATATTGGCCCCAAATTAAAATGTATAATTTTAAGTGAAGCTGTTCTAAAATTTAAAAATCTCTCATAATTTGGAAATATACCAATGCTATACTCAAAAGCCCGTGTATGGTGAAAAGAGTAAGAATAATTGTGCATTAAAGTTGTCGTGAAGTACATATACATTGCAGTTTGTACCCCCCTAAAGAGTGTTTATGGTTACAGTTTTTTTTTTAAATAAACTAATAAATTTTGTGGATAATATAAAAGATGGTATAGGTCACTTGACACTATTATAGCATATGCTCACATTTTTGGATTTGCATCAAAGAATACTGGTAAAAACAATTGTTCTTTTAACTTATATGGCTTTTATGTTGTTTAGTTATATGGGATATAACCATTATTTGTAAAGGCTTCAGTAAATGAAAATTTGATATAATCAATTAGCACAGTGTAGGGGGTCTATGAACAAATGACAGTAATTAGGAACCATGTAATGTGAATAGCAAAGTTAAAACAAACAAGATAGTACCCTATCTTACACATACTTACATCTTATGAGTAATGCAGATTGTAAAAGGGCTACATTCTATTTTCTAAACATTTCCCACTATTTTTTTTTCCCTCCTGGAGATTTCTTTCAGATAAGCTAATAAAAGGAAAACAGATATACTACATTCAGGATATGAATGGACGAATTGATTTGATCCAATATTTTTTTTACAAATGTTCATTCATATGATTGAAACTTACATTGCAATAATATGGTGCACCAAAGTTGACAATTTCAGAACTAACAGAACAATTTCTTAATTTTTAAAAATGTGTGCAAATATTTCAAGTTATATGCATAAAATATGCAAGGATTTTTTTCCTTTCAAAAAGAAAAACTGATATTGAAATAGGTCAAAACAAACTTTCAGCAAAGAAATTATTGTCCAACAAGAACTGATATTGACGGGTACACCTCCATCCATAGATGAATTTGTAGAGGGCACCAGTGATTTGAAAATAGTTAAGGTATCTTGTATCCTGGAGACCTGATTTATGTATTGAATTAACAAAGTGGATTATATACTTGCCTCCTTATAATTATACTGTGTGACTATGATATCCTGGTAGTATTTAGTAGAATGCCTTTAATTTTTTTGGTTTGCTTCC
Source organism: Laticauda laticaudata (assembly GCA_004320025.1). Lineage (NCBI taxonomy): Eukaryota > Metazoa > Chordata > Lepidosauria > Squamata > Elapidae > Laticauda > Laticauda laticaudata. The sequence goes on from BHFT01001387.1 coordinate 44,385, forward strand.
ACTTAGAAATCCTGTGGATAAAAAGGCTCTGCGCTTCTTTCATTAAACTTAAAATAAAACACCGATAGATTTACAAGAAAAAGGAATCACTGTGGTTTGGTTGTTATCATTTAGCTATGAAGTTCCTTTTATTCATCCAGCATTGTTAAAATAAAAGCTAAAACTAAAATATGGGATACTATGTCAGATCTTGGTTTTTCTCCTGATTGAACTCTAAAGATTACTCAGAAGAACATCTGCTATTACTTCAATTCTTTCTGAGTGACACAAGGTACTTTGGTGTCAGGGCATGAGAAGTTCCTCATTGTACATCACAGTCAATATATTTAATACTTTGAACACCCTTTAGAGCAAGGGCCAGCAACCTTTTGGACCTCAGGGACCACCAAACTCATCATTTTAAATCCCGTGGAGCAGAGACCCTAGGAAAATCCCAAAAAACTCAGTAGGAAAATTCCCCACCCTGTTTTCCTACCAGTCAATCATTCTTTACTTGGGATTGCAGGATATCGTCTCCAGTTCTGTTCTCAGAGGGAGAGAGAGAGAGAGAGAGAGAGAGAGAGAGAGAGAGAGAGAGAGAGAGAGAGAGAGAGACTCTTTTTGCTTCATGCAAAGAAAGCAGCAAAAGCAACAGAAGCAGCAGAAGTTGTTCTTTCTCTTCCCCAAACTCTGCCCGAAATAAGTCTTTGCCGGTGCAGCATCTTGGAGCAGGATGCCTTGTAGGGTCTCAAAGACTCATTTCTGGCAGAGTTTGGGGGAGAGAAAGAAAGACTTTTGCTGCTTTCATTGTGTGTAGCCAAAAGCAGAAGAAGAAAGAAGTGGAAAGAAGCAGCCTGGTGGATAGGTGAAGTGTATGGTGCAAGTGGGGCAAGTTCCCCCTTCCGTACTTTTCCCCCTCCACTCACTCACTTGTTAACATTGTGTTGTTCTCAATCTAAGACACAAGCCTTGAGTTCCTGCACAGCCTGGATTAACTGCTTTGGGGTGTGCTTTGCCCACTGGTTGGAGACCATTGCCTTAGAGTACAGACACGCATAACAAAACTTAGAAGAATGTTATTCTTTCAGCATAAATCATGCTGTCTGTAGCTTATGTAACATAAGTAATATATAATGTGAGAGTTATGAAGAGGTTCATTATGATCTGTTTTTTCTTTCTTCTGCATGTCAACTGTGTAGCAAATGTCAGTTTTATAATTCATGTATTCCTTCTTCAGTAACCTATGTTCCTGCTTGTAAAGTACAAAATGGAACACCATTAATGATCTGACAGGAAGATGGAACAATAAGCTGGTAGATTATAAAAGCAAATTTTGGCCAACAATGCATTATTTTAAAGAAAAAATATCCACTGAAATATAGTGTATTTGGATGGCTTGAGAGAGAGCAGCATAAAAATAGTAAATGATACCAAAGTAAGTTTTAAAATTTAATATCAAATTTAATCAACTTTATTAAGCTATACTTGTTTTGTGAGTTGTGTGGATCTTTGTAGTTTATGGAAAGCCATTAAGTAAAAAAAATGAGGGACTGGTGAACACATGAACATATATTACTCATTTTATTTGAGACTTAATGACTTATAAGAGTGGAAATGGATGCCTTTCTGTCTGTGATGACATGCTCTTTAAAAATTACAATATATGGCATTAAGGTAGATGCTCAATTATTTCATCCTTTTCCCGCCCATTAACTCTGAATAAGAAGCTTTAGAACTTTCTAATGAATACAGGTATTTTCTTCTTCTCAAGGAAAGTTTGTTGAGATCATGGCAATCATGTCTTTGAACCCAAGCCTAGCAGTACTTTGCATTCAGCTATAAGGCTGCTAATTACTCAATCATGCTATAGATCCAAAGCTGTCTTTTACTGAGCAAAGAGAAGACGTAGCAGCTCATCTGCTCATCTCCAACATCTCTAAAGTGCTTAAGTTGAACATTTCAAAATTTGTGATTAGAACGTGAGTTTGGGTAGATTGAGATGTCAAACTAGATTTCATTGAGGGCTGCATCAAGGTTGTGTTTGAGTTTGGGGGGCTAGGGTAGGTGTGGCCAGCTCAACATCACTTGTGTCTCGGGGCACCTGTGTTGGTCTGAGCACTCTACCAGTAAAAATGGCCTCCCGAGCTCCGTTTTTGGCTGTGATGGCCTCCTGCAACTCTCTGCAAATGAGAATGGAGCTTGGGAGTGCTGCCTGCTCCATTTTTGCTGGCAGAGGCACCACGGAGCAGTCCTTTGCTATTCCCAGGATATCCCTGCAGGCCAGATTTATGCACCCTGTGGACCAGATATGGCCCCCCAGGCCTTGAGTTTGACATCCCTGGGCTAGATTACTGTCCTTATTAAAGACTCCACTGCTGCTGAGATCAAGTTGCTTTCTTTGGCTTCTGTCATTCAGACCCATTAGATACCATTGTTTTATGGTCTCCTGGCAAGGAACTAACATCCAGAGCTCTTCTGGGTAATCTTTCATTCTCTTCCTCCACTCTACTCACCAGTCTTTCATTGTTCACAGTGGCCATCATCTCTTTTCATTCACAGACATGTCTTCAATCAGTTACAACTGACTTTGGAAGTATTAGGTGTTCCAGAGAGTGGAGAGCTGGAGAGCTTTTTCCATAAATACAACAGTTGATGGCAATCATTCAAGTAGCTGTGACATAAGTTTGGAAAGTAGTGGAATATGTCACTACTTTTCCCTTTCTCAGTTGATTTTTTTTTTCTATAAGTAGGCTTTGGAAGTTACTCGGAGCAATATATATTCTAAAACTTTGATAACTTTCTCTGTATTCTGCATCCAGCAGCTGAACAATCATGCTGACCTTTCTTAGGACTTTTTAGTCCTAGGAATAAAAGAATGCCATTCTGATACATTGAAAGCCAGCAAGTCAATTGTTATTGCAAGAAAAGTTATAAGTTATATTCCTCCATGTTTCATTTGTCATTTTCTGTTCTGGGTTTCAGCATTGCACATTGATTGGTTTTACCTTTCTGGCTTAAAGAACAAAAGAAAATGAAAAAAAAAATATTCTGAGAGAAAAATTCTACAAGAAAGAGGACAGCAAGAAAATGTGAGCTAACAATGTGGGATGCTAGTGATTATATATTTTCAGTTGAATTTTAAATTCCTAACAGAAAATTAAAATGGTGTATGCCAAAATATTAGAATCAAAATCAGACTACTGCTCTAGGTAAGTTTGGGACTTACTAAAGTACATACCACTAATAGTGATATTCATTCATTCATTCATTCATTCATTCATTCATTCATTCATTCATTGCCTTATTTGTAAGTCACCCATTCCTAGGTGCTCTAAATGGCTAACAGTCTAAACATATAAAATAAAATGCTCCAGAAAATCTCAAATACATTTAAGTGTATTTTTTTTTTAAAGCAACAAGTAAAAATCTCACAGGCTAGCAACTCACTTTCCAAACAAACAACATGTCCCTCCTCTCAAGATGGAACAGTTAGGTTTTCAAAATTTAAGAGAAATGAAGCTCATCAAATTCTCACTGGGATATAATTACAAAGAGTGAGGGCAGCAACTTAGGTCTCATCTAGTAGCAATCAGAAGGACAAGTCCTGTGGGAAGAAGAGTTGATAATATTTGATATGATTGAATGAGAAAATGGCTACAGGTAAAGGTAATCTTTGTGATATTTCAATCTAGAAGCCATATAAGGCCTCCTCATGCAAAGAAAACTGATTGCTGCATGAACTCTACCAGTGATGGGATTCAAAAAAAATTACTACCAGTTCTGTGGATGTGGTTTGGTGGGCATGGCAGGGGAAGGATACTGCCAAATCCCATTCCCTCCCCACCCCACTAATCTGCTTTCCAGCTCCATTCTCCTGTGCAGGGCAACCAAAGAAGACCCAGCCAATCAGCTGGGACTCGGGAAGCAAAGAATAGATGGAGGCAGGCCAGTCAGAGGTGGGATTTGCCGGTTCTCCAATCTACTCAAAATTTCCACAACCGGTTCTCCAGAACTGGTCAGAACCTGCTGAATACCACCTCTGGACTCTACCTCTTATCACTTTATGGAAGGCTAACCAACCTGAGGTGCAGGAATTCGAATTAGAAGTGGCAGACCTATTGAAAACCTCAGCTATTTTATTGTAATTTAATGGGTTTTATTATAATGGGCTGTGAGAATAACTGAGAGAAGGGAAGAAGAGCTGCAGCCCAGACCACAATCTGATAAACAAAACTTGAATCCAAAGCAGGAATGTGGGAGGAATTTCAGAATTATCCCATCCTAGTTTGCCAGAATATAAAGTAGAGGAGGAGGGAAGCATTTTCATAACTTTTTTTTTTTACTGTAACCTTACAATGAATGTAGTATTCATGATTCTGGTTTGGACCAGAACGATCTGGTTTATCTCAAAAGTCTGCGAATAAGCTGTAAGAACCTTATGCCAATCATCAAAAGATGTTGAGCATCAGATGAAAGAATGATGATGAAGATAACCATGTTTCAAGAGGCATTCTTTCTTATTTGCAGAGGTGGGATTCTACCAGTTTGCACCTATTTGCTAGAACCGGTTAACATTCTAATCAGTTCAGAGAACCGGTTGTTAGAAGAAATTACTGGCCTAATCCTGGAAGGAAGGCAGGAGGGAAACATTCTGGTCTTGCTTACAGAAACTGCCTCTCCGTCAACCCTTATTACATTCTCGGCAGGACTAGACTTCCTGTTTCAGAAACTTCTCTGGAGTTTTTTTTTCCTCCTTTACTGGTACTTTGCTTGTGTAGAGTGACCATTTAAAGTTACAATGGCACTGAAAAAAGTGACTGATGACCATTTTTCACACTTATGACTGTTACAGCATCCCTACAGTCCTGAGAGGCCAGGTGAGGAGATGCGTGCCTTCATGTAAGTGATATTGAGTTGGCCACACCCAGCCAATAACATGATCACCAAGCCATATCCCCCAGTCACATGACCACCAAGCCACACCCACCACCTAGCCCACGCCCACAGGACCAGTTGTTAAAATTTTTGAATCCCACTCCTGTTTAATTGTATTAGTATTCAGTATTTCAGTGTCTTATTTGTAGGTTCCATTTCTTTTCCATGGCATGTTGAGAAGGAGCAAAGAAAGTTATGCTAATTTTCATGAATATTGAATTAAGATAATGCCAAGCATTTTCTACTTGATACCTGAAGTTCTTATTCCTTAATAAATAATGTAGCTATGGCTGAATATTAAAAAAGCACTTTTGACTGAATAAGATAACTAATAAATTGAGAGTTGCTAGTTAAATCTAAAATCACTGCCAGAGTGTCTCCATCTTTCCTCCCCTCCCCTTCCTTTTTTGGGGGGGGATGGAGGTAGCAAATACCTTTCTTTTATTTAGGGGAGGGGGCTAAGAAAAACATTCTAGGCAAAATATTTACATTCATTTTTCCATCATCTATTCTCAGACTACCTGTCCCATTATCTTGATTGCAGATTACATGTACACATACCGAACCAGCAAAACAGCCTCACCAAGCACATCAGGTCTTGGCCAATGCATAAGCAATTAGGCACAGAAATGATCATAATTGGATATTTCAACACTTTCTCCAGCTACAGCTGACAAACCCCTTGTTAATTTATCTTTCTCTTTCCTTTCTGGAGAAATAATCAATAGCTGTAGTATCAGATAGAAACTTAATTTGGCAGCTGGAAAACCCAGATGCCAGGGCCTGAAATTCACCTATTCATTGTATTGTATGCATATTTCTGGATGGCTTCCTGCAATCAGATTTCAGAGACCCATCTTGCCATCATCACACAAGTCCCTTCCCCCTTAAGATCCTGGTTTCCTTTTCCAAATTAGGCAGTTGTCCAAGATTGTAAATCTTTGGGAAGAAGGGGAAGAGCGAGGGACTGGAATTAGGAAAAAAAATATATGTAAGACTGCAATCTCATTTATAAAGAAAATTATTTTTAGCAAATCAAGATGGGGGCTATAATTATTTTAGTTAAAAAATATTCATTTTATACAAAAGAAACTAATCCAACCTTCAGCAGGCTTACTTCTCTTCTTAAAAGAGTACTTTGTGCAATAGTTCTCATTAATTTCACAGGACTCAATAATGTAGAAAATCAAGACTGACCTCACTCCTCTCTGTTTCTGGAGCATATAGGTTTCACAGTGTATCTGTGCTTGAATATGTTATTACTGTTGCTAATTAATCCATTTGCAAAGGGAAATTATGATTGACATTTACCCTTAAAATTAAGTGCCAATTAAACATAATACAATCTTCAAATTGGTATAAATAGAAACTGATTTTGTCTGATGAAGGTAGAAAGTTAAACTGCAAATACTTTGCTCCAGCAAGTTCTCATTATTCTACCGGTAGTTGCCCAGTGTGAACCAAGTGAACAATGAGTTTGTTCTAAAATCCCTTTAAACAGTGGTTCAGCTTTGATTTAATTCCACTATTTGACACTTAGAGAAAAAGAGCATCACTTTTTTTTGATGAATTCCTCAATTGATTTAGTGAAAGCCATGCTGTATGTATGGGCCAACTTCTGAACATGAATTTCAAAGAGGCATTAATGGTTAATCCTGCATCAGCAGCTAGTCATGCACTGTTTAAATCCAGGTACTGAAAAACCAAAGTTTTCCAGTCTTGGAGATCTGATCCCCACTTCAGAATTGATCCATCCATTCATAACTAGTTATTCCAGCGACGATAAGGGAGAGATATATTTATTTATTTACAATTTTACATCATTGTACCTCCTAAAGCAACACACAGGGAAAATAAACATTCACTCCAATGTTTCAGCAAATCACCCTGCTCAATCAAACGTAATAAAACCACATAGTGAGAATAGAATTAAATTAATATAAATAGGTGTCAACCTCCAGAGATATTCCTGAATACCTTCATTTGGGAGCCACTCTAAAGGTCAGGAAGAAAAGTTGCCCTCTGGACTATTAATGGTAAATTGTACCAAACTGTAAAAACATTTCATTTCTCATCTTTTTTCAAATTGTCTGCAGGGAAAATCCTCCAAATTGCCATTTGTAAACAGTACATTGGAGAGGAGAGAGGAGATGGTTCTGTATATACTCAACCACAAAGTGCTTCATAGGTTAATACCTATTTTTCCCCCAAAATAAGACAGGGTTTTATTTTTCTCATACCCCAAAATAAGCACTAAGGCTTATTTTGGGGGGCTTTCTTATTTTTTTTTCTATGTGTGGAAGGCTCACTTCTTTTACTTGCTTACAGCCACAATGAAGCAGGAGGCCAAGCGACATACCAGTGCCACAGCCATGAGGTAAGATGAGGGTGAAGCTGCCCCACATGCCCCAGACTGGCTTACCTTGGAGACATCACACCCAAGCCATCCATGCCCTGATACCTGCCTTTCTTTGTGACCATGGCACCAGCACACCACTCAGCTTGCTTCTCTATAGTGGCCACGAGCAAGCAGAAGAAGTGGACCAGTGGCCATGTGGGCTCCTGCTGCACATGGCTGCTGGTGCTGCCGCCATGAGGCAGGTGTCAGGATGTGAATGGCCTGGCTGCGGGGGCACTGAGGTAAGCTGGTGGGGGGCTTCATCCCCTACTTCACCTTGTGTCCACAGCACCACAAGCACAGACATAATGGGCAGGTGGCTGGCTGTGCAGCACCTTAAGTAGGACTTATATTAGGTGCATGTGTAAGAACATGTTAGAGTTTATTTTCATAATATGTCTTATTTTCGAGGCAACAGGGTACCAGTATTTTAACCAGCATCTGAAAATCTAATGGCAGTCAATGGACCTCCATTTTTGTACCTAGTGCAGTTTTCATCTTATCTTCAGAGGCCATGTCTTGCAGAGTATATTGCAATAATCTATTCAGAAAAAGAGCAAGGAAGTCAGAATTGTATCTTCAGGGAAGAAAACCCAAGATTTTTTTTTACCTCTCTTAAAATCACACTGTAGGGAACCATAATTAAAATCAAGCAAGTATTAAATCAAGACAATGAATGTCTAATTCACAACCCATTTATATTACAGCAGGGAAAAGAAAAAGCTCAACTTCCCTTCCTGTTTTATTTACCTCATAATCCCTCCAATAAAGTATTCCATTATATTCCATAGACCTTCCCTTTCAAAAGAGAGTACATATTAGAGTGTCAGTCATTATAAAGGAACATTTCTCAGATTATTCAGAAATGCTTCAGGTATCATATAGGACACAATAGATCTCTATTGTTTAATAAAACACCTTTTCCACTTTGCAAATCTAGAAAAAACATAAAACTGCTCTGTCTTAATGAGTGGGTTGTTGATGTCACTTGCATCTCAGCTGAAGAAGCTTCTTGAATGAGAAACAAAATGTCTTCAAAGAAAAACCAGAAAGTCCAGTTACCTCTTGAAAAAAGCACCTTTGGGACAACCATGACCTGAATGATTGAGAAACTCCAAAGGCAATTTCATCTTCTCTTTCCATTTGCTTAGTGGACATTAATAAACATCTTAGTGGTGTTCTGTGCATTTGAAACTAAAAGTGCTACTATTGAATCATTTTCATTTTTCAAAATGTGCAGTGTTCTACATTCTATATCAGTGGCCCCCAATCTTCTGGGCACCAGAGACCAATTCCATGGAGAGAGGTTTTTCCATGGACCAAAGGGGGCATATTTCACATGCTGCCTGCATCCCGCAGATGGGAATTCACTTATTTTCATGCCGGTTTCTGGCATTCCACAGCCCAGTGCTGGTCTACCGACTGGAGGTTGGGGACCCCTTTTCTACATTATCACTGGAGGCCTGTGAAATGACAATATAACACACAAGAGGGATGCTTTGCTTCCAGATGGTACACTAATGAATTAGCCTACTGCCTGGTATCAGTTTTGCATTCATTGAACATAAATCTGTTTCACCTACTTTCCATATCAATTTGTAAATCTAAGGTAGGAACAAAATTTTTTTTTGTTTTCATCTCTATGAAACAGTTCTTGATTTATAAAATGTTCCCTAATTATTGTAAATTTCTAGTAGTCTTAGCATCTTGTGTAACTGTCTGATCTGTATATTAATCCAGAAGGATTACAGTGGATCGGTTCATGTAAAAATGAAGACCAGATAAAACTCCTTTTTCTTGATTCCATCTCTTCTGGATAGATAGATGGATTGATTGATTTCTTCTAGTAATTTGTATCCTACTTCTTCCCAAGTCTTCAGGAAGTTTGCATAAATAAACATAACAATCAAATAATTCTTTTTAAAAATGCTATTGCTATTGGCTTCCTAAAAATCAGCATCAAATGTGCCTGGGAAATACAGGTAATCCTTAAATTATGACCACAACTGAGCCCAATTTTTTTATTGGTAAGTGAGACAGTTTTTAAATGAGTTTTAATAAATTTTACAACCTTCTTGCCATAGTTGTTAAATGAATCACTGCAATACTTAAATTAGTAACAGTTTTTAAGTCAATCTGGCTTCACCATTAATTTTGCTTGTCAGAAGCAGAGGGGGTATTCAGTCAGTTCTGATCAGTTCTGGAGAACCGGTAGTGGAAATTTTGAGTAGTTCCAAGAACTGGTAGCAAAAATTTTGAGTAGTTTGAAATACCACCTCTGACTGGCCCTACACCCATCTATTCTCTGCTTCCCAAGTCCCACCTGATTGGCTGGATGTTCTTTGCTGCCCTGCACAGGACAACAGAGCTGGAAAGCAAGCTAGTGGGGTGGGGAGGGAATGGGGATTTTGCAGTAACCTTCCCCCAGGAGTGGGGAGGGGATGGGGATTTTGCAGTATCTTTCCCCTGCTATGTCCACCAAGCAACACCCACCAAGGAACACCACACCCACCAAGCCACACCCACAGAACTGGTAGTGATTTTTTTTTAATCCCATCACTGGTCAGAAGGCCGCCAAAAGTGACCACATGACCTAGGACATTGCAACCATCATATATCTGAACCAGCTACCAAGCATCGGAATTTTGATCACATGACCATGAGGATGCTGCAATGGTTGTTAGTGTGAAAAATAGTCATGTCACTTTTTCAGTGCCATTGTAATTTCAGTTACTAAATGTACCATTGTAAGTCAAGGACTGCCTGTAAGCTGATTCATAAAGGCAGGTCTGCAATGGTTAAAGTCTGCCTCTGCATTCCTCATCTTTTGTTGCATAGTAACTCAAAGTGCTCCTTCCTGAGTAGATGACACAAGATGGTAAGGATGCCCAGGAGAAGATAGTCACAGTCACAAATCATGTCATGCTTCAGATCCCAAGCCATCTTATCCAGTGAAGAACAAGTCTAACATGACCATCTCTATGAGTTAGAATTGTTAATTGTGGGGATACCTTCATTGTTGTAGGCATGTTTCCTTCATTATTATCCTTTGATTCTGCTTCTACTACTAAACCCATCTGAGGGTTTAGAAAATCCCCTCTATCTTAGTAGAATCTGAGGAAAATGTAAGATAGCACAGACGTGTGGCTAGCATGGGAATAAAGAAACAAATTGACCTCTATAAAGTAGTTTTAAAATGGATTTTGAAATAGGCAAAACACAATATTTTATTTATTACTGCAAATCATCTCTATCCTATCAATAATAGCCTATCCTGGTCCTAAAATCATTCCTAACCTGTCCCCTTAACAAGATATGTTATGCCCTGATTTGGACCCTGCGCCTCCCTTAGACTTTTCTTTCTACCTCAAAAACTATTTGTCTCAATCATCTCATCCTGCTAAATCAGGGGTGTCAAACTTGCATTGTCACATGATGGATCATGACTTCCCACCCTTTGCTAAACCAGAGGTGGGCATGGCCAGTGCATGATGCATCTGGTTCATGGGCCAAGAGCTTGACATCCCTGTGCTAGATATATAACCTGGTATCAAGTACTCAGTGTTGTTATCCTTTGGTCATTTCACCCAATCATCACACATGTAGCAGTCAAAATCTTGCACTGAGATTGAGTTAATCAGATAGAACAATACTCCATTCCCTAAAAGATTGTTATAACTCAACCCTCCAAAATAAATATGTATGAATGTAAACTTCTGAGAGACTTTCCTGATTGAGGGACAAGTTACAAGTCTCATGAATAAAATGAGTATATGCGTTCAAAACTGATCACTTGAAGAGCGAAGACATAAGACATAAGAAATTAAAGTGAATGTGTAGGATCATTGCCATCACCACATCCACCTTGACCTGAAGCAGTACCTAAAATTCAGAAGTGCAAAGATCAAGACAGAATCATATTCTTATGATTGATGAACAACATTTTCAGAAAGGTCAGTAAGTCCATATAGTAAATCCATATCTCCATTTATAATCTAATTATGGAAGTGTTTTTATTTGTAGAAGTTCTATCACACACAACCTTAGCATTCATCAACAGTAATCTGAGGCAAGCTATCCAAGAATTTATCCTCCCTGATCCAGCAAAGAGGTTTCCATACTATATACTGCTTAGGGAATGGCACCAAATTCTCGTCTCCCCTCTCTTCAAATGGCCAGCCCAACACCTTTCATCATACCTACCTGAATGGATATATATTCTTGACCACCATCACTCTTCCCAGGACCCAAAGCTCTTCCAGCACCATCCCAACTAGAGCTTCTATGTTGCAAGCAATGCCTTTATTGCTTAATGGGCTTTTCTCAGAACTTCTTTCAGTGCTTTGGGTTGTATTGTACAACTGTTATGGAAAAGTCATCCTTAATATACTTTCATCTCAGTACATGAGCTATTCTTCTGGTCCAATTCAGTGGCTCAATCTTCTTGGGCATTTTGAAAACCAGTCAAAGTGATGCTGGTGAATAACTCGGTTGAGTTTCAATCATTGGTCCTCCTATCCCAGTGTTTTCCTATCAGTTAATAGCTTTTTTCCTTGAGACACTGGGGACTAGAACTGAAATATTAAAAAATGAATGCAAAGCATTTGTTTTATACCTCTGTTATGTACTTACTGTCTGTCAGCCCCATTTCTGGCTTAATATATGGATAATCTCCTAAACCTCACAGTTTTTCCATACAAAAACATATTTTTGCATTCTCAAAAGCATTTATGCCTCTGCAGAGGTGGTAAGCATATTGAATATTTTAAATCATCAGCTCCTTTTCCAGGATGTATAAAAAGCCCAGAAAATATTTTTTTTCCGAAGTTTGGATCTGTTGAGTCCTCACTGACACTGTCATGACTTTGAATTTTACCTGCTTGCAGTTTTTGAAAAGGGACTTATAAAAAGTTCTCTCCAAAGTGTTCTTACTGAGTAGGTTATTATTTGCATAATATTTTACAGCCAAGCCTTCGGGGTTACAAAAATTTAATCATGATGGGAAAAGATTTCAATAGGTATTGGCAAAAATCTAACACTCCTTTACTTGCTGAAGCTTATCTGAAAGTCCCAGGACAGGTTCTTAAAATGTTGGGATCTGTTCATGAATATTGACAATCTTGCACATTTTTATCTTCTCTTTATTTCTTAAAGAAAAAGAAAAGAAATATTTTTCTTTTTTTTAGAAAAAAGCAATCCCTATAAACTAATTCACTCATTGAGCCTGAATTATAACTTGATATTAAATTAATTGTTTATGAATTCTGATCAAATCAAGCATTTTTATTATACTTTAATTAGCCAGTGCCCCTACGTATAAGTGACTCGTGTCAAATGTTCTGTGGAGAACGATTTTGGATTAATAGGCTTTTAGAATATTAACAAAATTTAACAGTTCATATTCAACTTTACTTGTTCCATGCTGATTACATTTCTGAAGTGTTTATTCATTTATGCCGCCAATCATAAATACTGTGAGCGTTAGAAAACTAACAGAAGTCCCCAAACTTACTAATGATGAGTTTCCACTATTTGGAACCTCTCCCCAATACATGATATTGTTTGCTTTCAGCAGGGCTGTCAAACTCTATTTCATTCAGAGCCACATCAGGGCTGTGTTTGTTAGGAGGCTGGTGGGCATGGCCAGCTCGACATCACTCATGTTGGGGTGCAAAAAAACTGTCTCCCAAGTTCCATTTTTGACTGCCACGGCCTCTTGCAACCCTCGGTGAAAACGGAATTCAGGAAGGCCACATGTGATGCTCCTGGCCTCCATTTTCGCTGGCAGAAGTACTACAGGCTGTTCCTTTGCTATTTCCAGCAGGGACCCATGGGCGCGATCTAATTATCCCACAGGCTGGATCTGGGCCCCAGGCCTTGAGTTTGACGCCCCTGGCTTAAAATTCATTTGTTTTTAATAATGACTTGAAAATTCAGAGCATGTGGCATTCATCCTTACAGAGATAATAGTTATAGGATATTTTTTCTATAAATGACAGCCACAATGTCTCACATCATATTTTTAATGGATATTTTGGAAATAAATTCTGATTACCTTTTTCCACAAGAACCCCTTGCCTGTTACAATAAACCTGTGTTTTTGTTGGTATTTTCTGGGTCTGAAACCAAAAATTGGTGAAAGCTGAATCACAATAAGGGGTTCAAACATTGTTCAAACTTGCCTCATACTCCTTCCAATACTTTAAGAACCAATGACTGGCTATTTCAAATGGGATCACACTGGAATCTTGGAACAAGTCACAGTCCATACAGGTTTTCAGTAATCTCAGTTTAGCCTTAAATGAAATGTCAGTTTAAACCCAGGTTTAAACCTCATTATTATTTTCAAAAATTAAATGATTTCCCATTTGCTAGGCTCTTTGAGGGATGTATAGGACATCTTAACTTTCACTAATGTACAACAAATACATGATTTTCTTTTCCAAATGAAATTAGTAAAATTAGATCTAATTGGCTGTATGAACAGCCAATAAAATGTTTGAATAGTAGAATTAGGCTAATTTAGTTAAGATTTGTGTTGAGCTATTCTGTAATATTTTGTTAAAGAAGATGTATGTGAATTTTTTCAAAGGATCCTATAATTGCATTGAGCTAAAGTTATTGTGATTCACTACAATTCATCAAATGATGTGTGTGTGTGTGTGAGAGAGAGAGAGAGAGAGAGAGAGAGACAGAGACAGAGACAGAGACAGAGAGACGGAGAGAAAGAGAGAATTGCATTTCCTGACAATGACTTATTTTCTTAGGCAGACTTATATCAAGCAATTAAATCCCAACTATTTTATTCTCCAACTAAAGATTTGGTGTTATCTGAAGATGATATCCTCTAAATACTATTACTGAAATTTGGTTCATTATATGTAAAAATATGGAGAAGAGACAGTTGAGTTTTTCAAAGATATCCTATCTGAGTGATCCAATATACCTTACATTATGCCTTCAAGATGGCACAGTATTCCTGCACAACCACTATAATTATTTGTTGTTCCTGCATTCCTGCCAAAAATTGTTTTCAGCAATTAGTTTTTAGGGATACACAACAAAAGCAAAGTATGGCAGAGTACTATACGAAGACTTTCTCAGCAGGGAAAAAATAATGAATTAATGAATGAAATGAAATTGAATGAATTATATTATATGAATGAAAAAAATGAAAAATTATATGAATGAAATATATATATATATATTTCTACCTCTATATTTGTTCTTTTGCAAAAGCCTCTATATTCTACTGTTTCTGGAATCAGCAATAAAGTGAAATAGCTATGAATGAATATACATGTACAAATAGTTAGGAAAAGTTTTTTGAGAATCTATTCCAAAACATGTGCCTGTTTTAATGCTGTGAGGATTGCAAAGTTAGTTCACTTTGCAAAGCACACAATTTATATATCCAGTTCTTCATTTGATTATGTGTCATCAAGTTGATGTCAACTCTTAATGACCACATAGCTAGATTTTCTTCTTTATACTGTGAATTTTGTCTTCACATTTTCTCTCTAGCTATCACATAAGCATGCTATATCTGCAATACACTAAGAATTATAATTTGTAAGATAATTTTATTTTTCTGTGCTGCAAGCAAGTCTCATCGAGCTAAATGTAGCTTTCTGATTATCTTTCTTACAAAGAGGAACTCTTAGAGCATTTCCTTTCCTTCCCTTTCCTTCTTTCCTCTCCTCTCCTTTCCTCCCATTACTTTACAGCTTTAAAACTTCTGAATATCCCCATTTCAAAGAAGTATGCTCATGGGAATGTGTTTTTTCTATGTGCCCATGCATTGAGGGAAAATTTCCTTTAAATTAAGCTTGACAGCTTGACTCATAGAAAGGGAGACTGCCAATAATATACCAAAGGTCCATTTCTGCTTAGCTTTTCCAGGTCAGCCAGGTCTGGTTAGTTCCACTGCCATCAAACCGAACATAATATTTAAAGGCAAACAAACAGAAAATAATAATCATCAGAACAGGAGTTGTTGTTTGACAAAATTCTGCATTCTATAACAACAAAAGAGAGTTCATATTGGCCAGCTCTGCTTCATAGAATCAATCTTTGATTTCTGGGCCAGAACTTTGCTCTTACTATCTAGAACAGGTATTTCCAACCTTGGCCACTTTAAGCCTGGTAGACTTCAACTCCCAGCAAAGCTGGCTGGGAAATTCTGGGATTTGAAGTCCACCAGGCTTAAAGTAGCCAAGATTGGACATCCCTGATATAGACAAATCCATTTAAGTCTGAAGAACTCTGATTACTGAGTAGATTGGAGTATGATTAATAAGAATTATTCTTTGAAGCTGTTATTTTTGAACAAACCTGAACAATTTGTGAGTTTTGAAACATTTTTCTTTAAAACTACTTTATTTAAATCAAAGTTTATGCACTCATCCCTAAACTATGTTCATGAAAAAATGTTTGCATAAATAATAGAAGGCCAAATTACAGATAAAAATATAAAGGTTTGGAGAATGGTATGGATCAGTGTGCATACAAATGTTATTGGCACTTGAAAAAAGAAATCTATAGTTTAATGAAATAAATTAGTCAGAGTAGCAAAACCGAAAGTAAATGACATTGATATACTTGTCCATTTTGGCAAGATTACTATACCTACAGTGATGTTCAATATCACCCTCTACAAAGTAATGTTTGGTGAAGTATACATGATAAATTGATTTCTTTGATTAGAGAAAAGACATTATCTACATTAATGGGTGACTGGGAGACTCTTATGTATTTTCTATGTAAAAATGAAAATAAAATGAATTTGTGATTTATAGTTTTGTTGATGAGATAGGATAGACTATAGAAAGAATAATAATATGATATAACTTTAGAGAGAGAAGTTAAAATATATAAGTACTTATAACTGTTGTGAAGAACATCAAAAGCCATTTCTTCTTTTCTTTCTTTCCTTACTATTTTTCTTCAACTTTTTCATTTCTTGCACTAATTTTCTTTAACGTTTTCTCTCTTAAATTAGTTTTTATCTTCTTTATCCTTGTTGTTTGACAGTTTTGATTTTATAATAAAGACTTGGAAGGCATCAGTAAGTTTTAACAAGAAACTTGACATCTTTAGCAAAGATGCCTTAAATGAATCCTAAATATTTACTATTTTGACCATATTACTAAAAAAAAAGTGCTCCAAAACCTACAAACTATGTAACAATGTCACACACAGAAGATTCCAACTTGCAGGTCACATTCTCCACATGGAGAACAATCTAATCCTCAATATGACAATGAGATGGACCCCCTGTTGCCAAACCACCACTGTTGAAATACATGGTGAAGAATGTTCATGGAACACTTAAAAACTTTAAACATCACATGGAAGATGCTGAGGTACTCACCCAGACCAGAAATTCTGGAGATCCCTTGATGTCTGATATGCTACATAGCATGTGAAGATCTAATGTTTAAAAAAATATGTTGTTTTATTCAATATAGGAACTTGTCCAGAGACAATGGAAAAATGTAGAATAGACAGCATCAGATGGATTTGTAACTGGCTGACAAACTGCACTCAAAGAGTTGTCCTTAATGGTACTACATCTACATGGAGGGAAGTAAGCAGGGAGGTGCCACAGAGTTCCATCTTAAGCCCAGAACTCTTCAATATCTTCATAAATTACTTAGATGAGGAAATAGAAAAGGAACACATCAAATTTTCAGATGACACTTACCTGTCAGGGATAACCAATACCCCAGAAGACAAGCTCAGGATCAAAAAATATCTTGACAGACTTAAACAATTGGCCCTATCCAACAACATAAATTTAATGTGGAGAAAAGCAAGATTTTATATTTAGGCAGGAAAAACCAAAGGTACAAGTCCAGATTAGGCAAAACCGGACTCAAAAACAGTAACTGTGAGAGGGATCTTGGAGTCCTAATAGACACTCACTTAAACATGAGCCAGCAGTGTGCAGCAGCAGCACCAAAAAAAACTAATCCTTGGTTGTATAAACAGGGCATAGACTCAGAATCACATGAAATATTAGTATCGCTTTATAAAGCCTTAGTAAGGCCACACCTTGAATACAGTTTTGGTCACCACATTACATCCAGTTTTGGTCACCACATTACAAAAAAGATATTGAGATTTTGGAAAAAGTGCAAAGAAGAGCAAGTAAGATGATTAAAGGCCTGGAGGCAAAAACATATGAAGAACAGTTGCAAAATTTGGATTTGGCTAGTCTAGAGAAAAGGTGGACTGGGGGGGGGGACATGGTAACAGTATTCCGGTATTTGAGAGGTTGTCACAAAGAAGAGGGGATCAACTTATTTACCAAAATACCTGTAGACAGGACAAGAAACAATAGATGGAAACTAATTAAGGAGAAAAATATCCTGGAACTAAAGAGAAACTTCCTAACAGTAAGGACAATTAATCAGTTGAACAGCTTGCAGCCAGAAGTTGTGGGTGCTTCATCACGAGAGGTTTTTAAGAAGAGACTGGACACTCAGTCACTTGTTGTTGTGGTTAGCCAGCAGCAGGTGCAGATGGCTGAGGAGAGCAATGATTCTGATGAGGGGCCAGGACCCTCAAGGAGTGAACTGCTGCCTTCAAAGATTGTGGGGGATGGCAGCAGTGATGAGGAGGTTCCCAAGGAGCCTGTGCCAAGTGTGCATGCACGAAGGATTACTCAGAGGATAGAACAATTACAGCAGCACCGGTGAGTCGGGAGGAAGGCTGCAAGGTAATGGCCCCTTCCTCGAGGATAAAAACCATGTTTGAAAAAGTGTTCTTTGCAGACAGCAAAGAAGCTCTTAAACTCAACTGGTAGACATCTTAGTTCGTGTTTAGAGAATTTTGTAAATTAATTATTATCTCTGGTTTTTTGGCAGCCTTGACAAACAACTTGGCAAGGCTCTTTCTTGTTGGAGCTAATTAGTGGAAAGCAGCCTTCAGAACATAAATTGTTATTAAACCTTAAAAAGTGGGGGCTGCTGTCTTTGTTTGTGTTTGCTCTTTGGGAACTTGGTTGGGTCAGAACACTTGACTGAAATGGTATAAGGTCTCCTGCTTGAGCAGGGGGTTGGACTAGAAGACCTCCAAGGTCCCTTCTAGCTCTGTTCTGATTGACACTAACTCTATTATTTTGAATCTATGACAGGCAGTGAATTTCTTCATCTGTTATCTCCTGCTAAAATAAGAGCTTTCTTTCAAAGCAGGAGATCAATCTGATGAATAACAACAATGTCTCGTAACTTGCCTCAAAGAGATAACGACATGTCAACATTGACTGGAATGTCATATGAGTCATTGATGTATGAGCCCCGGGTGCAATAAGACAGCCTTTTTGACAGCCCATAAGTAAGTCATAAGTAAGCTTCAAAACCTCTTTTTTAAAAAAGTGCCCTTCAGATATGGGCAGCTGCCAAGAGTAAAGGGCAGCTATGTAATGACAGGCTTTCAACGAGGACAGAACATATGAAAAAAAAATTTCATGTCAGAACTTAGGGATTAAAAAAATATTAAATACCTGCCACTTAAATGGTTCAGCAAGTGAGATTGCAATAAATAATTACAGATAGTCAGGAAGAGTAAAGGAAAAAGTTGTACTTCAACTCAAGAGGCTTTCCAGCTGCAGAATTAAAAGTTACTCATAAATAAATGTAAATGCTTGAAATATAAGTGCCACTTTGAGTGTTTTGCAGGTAGAGACAATAAGGCTGTATTTTATTTTCCTTTTTTTCTCTCTGAACTTGGTATTGGGAAGAATGAGTAAAAGTCTTGCATAATGTGCACACAGATCAAAAGTTCATGATTAAGAGGACATAAAGAAAGGCTTTCTTCATGCTGTCTTTCTCCAGTTTGAGGAGAAAGACAAGGAGTTGATCATATTCCTGTAATATCTAACTACCAACCTCGAAACCAATAAACTCCGAGACAAGCATTTTCTCAGAGTTCCATTTTATTTATTTTCCATGGGAAAATATTGTTTTTGTATTTTTTTAAAAAAAAGATTCTAACTTAAAATGATACATAACCTGTAGTATAATTTGAAGTGAACCTTAGAATGACTACTTTTTGAATATCACAAGGGGAACTAGAATTTCTGAGATGAATTGTATTTTTCTTTTTTTCCCTTTTCATATATTTAATATACTAAGGATGATAGATACTTGAAGATAGTACAGATATTATCTACAGATATTTTGTTCTTTTGCCAGGATTTGTGCCAATTAACCAAAACCAGTATGTCAGTGAAGGCAGTTTTATGTGAAAATAGTGAAGATGAAAGTCAGTGAAGTAGATTTATGTTTTAACCTGGATGTAAATTTTATATGTTCGAAAATGTTCTAAAATACTCTCTCCCTCTCTCTCTCTCTCCTTCCCTCCCTTCTCCTATAACTGATGTGGCAAGATTGGGATTAAGAAAAAGAGGGGCTGTATTGTATTATGAGTATGATTGTACACATAATAAGATTACCAGGTAGACTAGTCAGGAAACATAATCAGATGAGCTAATTCATCTTAAATGTAAAGCTACATTAACAGAATCTTGCTAGTCTGAAAGTATAATTCTTCCCATTCCTTTGTACCCTAAGAAATTAGTGTTTCTTCTGAGCCTTTTAGCCTGTCCAGATGTGGGTTATGTTGTTTTTTCATCTGTCCTCAGGGTCCCATTTCTCAAAATCATTTCCACATATCAGTACAATAATAATATCATTAGAAATTAGAAAATTGGTAAATCATCACAGCCAGAAAGATAACCTCATTCCTAAAATAGTATTTTTTTTCCATCCCAAAGATTTATTTCATAAGTATGACTTAGCATAATGAAAACAAGTTCTCGCTTAAAAGATAATGCCAGGACCAGAATTGATCAACATTTTCTTTCTATATAGTACAACTTCTTTCAGGATGAATTTCTTTTTCACATGTAGAAAGTGTCGAATTCCAAAAAGTAAATGAGAACAGTCAAAGGACTAATTGAGGCCAGGATGGAACTTGAAACTGATTTTATTTGCATTCTGACCTCTTAAAACTTTATTATGGGAAGCAAGTTTTGTAGAACCTCTAAGAATAGCACGCAAAAGCAGTGGTGGTATGCTACCAGTTCGGGCCAGTTTGGCCAAACCGGCAGTAAAAAAAAAAGCTAATGATCAGCTGACAGGAGGAAAAAAATCCTCCAATAATCAGCTGAGAAAAAACAAAGAGAAAAATGTAGGATCGGCTGTCCCACCTGATCCTGAACTTTTCTCTTCTTTAGCCTCTCAGTTGATTGGCACTGCAGGTCTCAGGTGGTGTGGGGAAAGCTGCACAGCGACATTAGGCAAAGCATGCCCACCAAGCCATGCCCACCAAGCTATGCCCACCAAGTCATGCCCACTGAACCAGTGGTAAAACAATTTACATCCTACCACCAATGCAAAAGGTCTTTTAAAATCCAAGATCCTCAGCTTCTGCATGACTGTTTGTTTTGTGGTTATTCTTTGCCCATCTCTGAGTTGTACAACAATATGAGTTTTCTTAACTCCTCCCCCCCCCTTTTTTTTTTTTTTTTTNCCCCCCCCCTTTTTTTTTTTTTTGTCTTTCATTCTCTGTACTGCACGTCCTCCTGAAATCAAATTGATATGTGTTGATCTACCTGGGAATATTATCCTACCTCATTGTTATGAGAGCTGTTCAAATAAGAGCATTGATCTTTAAACAGCAAAATATATGGCCTTGTTAACAGAAGAAAGACTGAAATAAACGGAGCTGTTTATTTTCTACACATACAATCTTCTCCCTTAATTGATACAAAGGGCAGGTGGGCTGTTCTCGTAGCAGATGCTGCAACCTTCTTAACAATGATTCTTAACAATGATTTCTCAGTCTTCAAGTAATAAACTAAACTGTTAAATAGAAAGAACTACAGATGTATTTCATTTTCATTTTTTTCCTTCCCTCTGCTTTCCAGCTGTGATCTGGTTCTTTTCAGAATTAACACAGCAAACACCTATTACAGAGTTGAAAGAGCAGTATTTTTTACGTTTCTCTCTTTATTTGGACTAGAGTTCAGATTCCCAAAACCTATACCAGAATGAAATGAATTGGTTAGTTATAAGAGTACAGATACTTCCCATTTCTGTCTTTTTGTAACAACATGGCCTCTCTCAGAATTGGTTTTGGTTCATGTTCAACTATATACTGTTGCACAGATCAAAATCAAACCACATATCAATAGAGAAATCATGATTTGGGAGCTGAATTAACAGATCACACTCAACCAAATTGTGATTTGTTTTCATTGTAGTATTTTATGTGACTCCAGTCATTATAAGTTGTAAACATAGGATCTATGGCTTCAGTCAGGAGGAATATTGTAGAATTATATACTTTACCATATAAAGAAGAGGGGAGTCAGAAGGCAAAAAAATAAACAATGAATGGAAGTTTATCAAAGAGACAGGCAACCTAGAACTAAGAAGAACCAGTTAATCAGTGGAACAGCTTGCCTTTAAAAGTGGTGGGTGCTCCATCACTGGAGGTTTTTAAGACACCCACTTCTGTGGAACGGTATAAGGCAGAGATGTCAGACTGGATTTCTTTGAGGGCCAGATCAGCATTGTAGTCTTCCATGGACCAGCCGTGGGGAGAGATAGGACAGACATCTCCTGCAGCACCCTGCTGGCCAAAATGGAGCAGAGGGGGCCTTGTGCACTCCCACAGCCTGTTTTCAGACTGGATGGCCTCCTCCAACACTTTGCTGGCCAAAATAGGGTATGGGGGATGTTTGTGTCCCCCTGTGCCCCATTTTTGCTAGCAGAGGCACTGTGTGTTTATCCTTTGCTATTTCCAGGATGGCCTCATGGGCCAGATTTAAGCACCCTGCAGGCCTTGAGCTTGACATCCCTGGTACAGGGCCTCCTGTTTGAGCTGGGAATTGGACTAGAAGGCATCCAAAGTCCCTTCCAGCTTTCTTATTTTGTTATTCTGTTGTTACTACCTATTGGGTCATGCACGTGTTTGAAGAGCATATTTTTTGATACCAATGAGTTGGTGGTCATAGTGGGAATTATAAGATACACATTTTCACTTAGAAGAAAAACAAGAGAAAACAAACTGGCAAGAGCAATCTAGCAGCTAGGATGTTCATTATCAGCAGACCTTTGCTTTTTTATCTTCGTAGGCATGACTACAGGTGTAGCATTGGGCAGAAAAATTGTATTATTATATACCCTTTATTTTGTAAGTATATATTTGTATCTAAATGGAACTTTGGGTCTTCCTTGGGGAGAGAATGTTTATGTTGTGGTTAATGCTTCTCTCATTTTTTTTAAATTAAAATAAATCTTAAGGAGGAAAGACTCAGATGTGATTGAGAGTCTGAAAGAGCCAAAGTGGAAATGCCAGGCACATGGGCAACATATCAGAATCACAATGGGGAACACAACCTACAGATACATTTTCATCTGTAGGTTGTGGCCTGCAGGCCGGATGCGTGATGTGCGAAATGTCATGTGACGGCAACGTGATATGATAAGTTTGACTCCCATGATTTACATCATTCTTCGAATGAGAAATTGTACTATAGCAGAGAAATCTATGCTTTCTAAAGAAAGATGTTAATTTCTCTGGATAGTTAGCTTACTCGCTATGCACCCTTAATGCTTCATGCTACATAAGAACATTCCCATTCTCCTTATTCAAGAGATTACAGTTCACCTTAAAGCCGCATGTAGATGG
Organism: Laticauda laticaudata; assembly: GCA_004320025.1. Lineage (NCBI taxonomy): Eukaryota > Metazoa > Chordata > Lepidosauria > Squamata > Elapidae > Laticauda > Laticauda laticaudata. The sequence continues at coordinate 67,402 of BHFT01001387.1, forward strand.
GGTGGTGTAGCAGTTTGAGGACGCTGGATCTGCCAACCAGAAATGGTCAACACTTTAGCAGTTCAAGCCCTGGTAGCACCACAGGACAGGGTGAGCTCCCATTTCTCTTGCCCTGCCCATCCAGCAGTTTGAAAGCATCATGGATGAGTAGATAAAAGGGTACCACTCCAGTGAGGAAAGGCTAGTTGTGCAAGGAGAATGGAGAGCTGGTGCTATTCAGGCACAAGGCAAGATCAGCAGAAGAGGCCCCAGAAGATGTCATCAACATCTAGTCAGATGGTGCAAGCTAGTTTGCCCCCATGGTGCACCATCCACAAGCTGGTCAATGGCTTGAAACCTAATGAACTAGCAATTAGGCAATCAAGACTACTCTGTAAAGTGTAGGTCTCCTTGACAAATGTATGCCATACAAAATAAATAATACAGCTTAAAAGACAGGAATAATTTCCTAAAAAGTTACCTTACCCTTTGCTTGGCCTATCCGAAATTACCCTACAATAGACTATTCCCATGAAAGGTACATCCTCTATGGAACTTCTGGATGCGTCCCATTGAAATAAGATTTTATAGGCTAATTATACCAAGAGAACATGACCCAGAACCATGCTTCTTGCTGTAATCACTACTTGTAAAGCCTAATTACCCAAAGAATGCACCCAGACTCTGTGATGACCATCTAGTGCAGGGGTGTCAAACTCAAGGCCCGGGGCTCATATTCGGCCCACAGGGTGCTTAGATCTGGCCCGCAGAGCCACTCTGGAAATAGTGAAGGACCGGCCTGCAGAGCCTCTGCCAGTGAAAACATGTCCCTCCTGAGCTCCATTTTTGCTGGTAGAGGGTTGCAGGGGGGCATCCCAGACAAAAATGGAGCTCAGGAGCCTGTTTTCTGTGGCAGAGTGCTCGGTACACCATAGGCACCCCAGACATGAGTGATGTCAAACTTCCCACACCTACCCTGCCCACACCCACCATGCCCACACCCACCGTGCCCACATCCACCCCAGTCCCCAAGGTCAAACACAAACACATGCTTCCAAATTTAACTGGCATCATTTCCCCCTAAATGAGGGATTTGGGTTTACTGTGAAGTGTCCTTTTAATACTAAATAACACATATTATGATCACTAGCAACATATATATATATATATGGCAATGTGTTCCAGAATTCCTTGTGTCACAGAAATATTCCAGCAAGCCTTCCGTGGTATTCTTGTGAAATGTTCATCTTATGAAATAGGTCCAGTTCTGGTTGAATTTTTTTTTTAAAAAATATTGCTTTATGTAGCCACACTTTGTATTGTGGATATATTCATTGTATCAAAAGACAAACAAACCCTTCCCCTCACCTTCTCACAAGAGTTTAGAACAAATTCTTATTATATTTCAATTACACCTTCCTATAGGATTTTAATGTTTGGTTTTAATTACTTCCTGAGTGAATAGCTTAGCATATAGTTTAAGGGGCTATTAAGCAGATTTAAATGTCCTTGTTTACAGCTAGATGCCATGTATTTTGCACACTATAAGCTAAAAGCTATAATTAATATAATAAAAAATGGCACTATAATAAGGAAAATAGCATCCACAGGTAACTTTAATTTTACCAATAAATAATTAGCAAATGTAAAAACATCCCAACTTAAGCTAAAGTCATCTTGGTCTCAATAATGAAGTGATTTTCTATTGTATTTTTCCAGATTAGTTTTGTTTGTTTCCTTGCTTTTCAGGCCAGATTGCATCCTTGGATTTCCTGATAGTATTTCATCCAAGTGCTAGCAAGATCCGAGCCTGTTTAGCTTTGGGGGGATCAGCAAATTCTAGTACAGTAATTGTGCCACTGCAATAAATGCTTTTCTTCCTTAGGATATTCCTTCATCCAATGAGCCAATAGGATATACATTCATGTACTTTCTATACTTCGGCTATGTGAAATACATAAGACACAGGAGCTGACTCACATTAAATTATCTTGAATAAAACAAAGCAGACCTTTATGTTACCTACATGGATGAGTGCCTTAATTAAACACAGCAAAGCAACCATCTTAATCTGGTTATTTAATTATCTAGTTGGCTTATTGCTTTCAAATCTGTATATCTTACGTTCTTTCTCTTAGCAGTTTGATGATGGCCAAACTTTTTTTCCTAGCCAGTTTATACTGATAACACTAGGGGTAGCAATATTCTTTTCTACATTTTTAGCCTGTGCTTCATATCTGGACTTTCTTTTCTACTTTTGAGCATTTAAAAAAATGTTTTGTTCATACAGTTTAAGTGACGTACATTTTGAATTCAGTTGTTCTTATCAAGGATTTATTCAAGAGCTAATAAATCCAAACCATAAATATATAATCATTAGATAGCAGCAAAAGCTGAGGTTTCTGAATTTTTTTGTTACTATTAACCACCTACACTTTTTCAGCCCCAGGAAGGTTTGCATAACAGAGTCATTCCCAAGCAATATTGCATTTGTTTTTTCTTTCCCTGGTTAATTTAGTAATCCTTGATTTTTGTATATTTATTAATTGGGGGGATTGTTTATCCCACCTATATTATGCTTCAAATGTACTCATCATGGTTCTATCTACTGTAGATTTTTTTTTTCCGTATCCCACATTTTCAGTCTGGTGAAAGTATAAAAAATTTGGGATAAGCTTTTGGAAAAGGCCATGTGTGTATCAGGATCTTTTAAATAGGAAATGCACAAATAAAAAATCTTACCCTAGAAGTCTCATTTGTGAATGTTCTAGAAAACACTACTATTGGATTGTTCTTTCATTGTTATTATATACTGCTGTGCCAAAACCTGTCTTGCAGTTTTGTCAGATCTTTTCTTCTGCCAAACATTATTTTTCTTCCTACCTGTCAGCTGGTGCTCCATTCAAAATCCAAGAAAGAAATACTTAGACTCTTTTAATCAGAGAAAAGTTATCTTTTACTGGAAATCAAGTGGTAGCAACAAAAGAATTCTGAATCTGAGAAAATTGGTGCGTAAATCACATATACAAAGTAATGGCAACGTTCCCACCCCCAATAGTTCAATTGGCTCATCCAATTAAACGTTGTGTATATCATCATATGAGCATCTCCAGGTGGTGATGAGGCTTCTGTCCCTTGACCTTGGCATAGTTTGATAAAGGGTTGCAGCTGCACATAGCATAGAATAGAAACCTAAACAAGAATGTACTCCCCCCCCAACTTATACAGTGCTGGTTTGTAACACCTCCAGTTCACTTCCCATAACCATTCCCCCCTCCTCCCCCCCGTTACTTATGACAGCTGAAAGATGCAAAGCAAAGGGAGAAAAATCTTGAAGGCTGACACTACCTTATTCTTAGAATAGTTACTTCAAGCCTGTCTTAGTGATTTTGAGTTCAATTTATTCCTGCAGTTCAGTGGCTCTGAAGTTCCACTGGCTCTTCAACTATCCCTTGACTAACAGAAGGATCCCTGTTACTAACAGAAGGAAAGCCACAAAGTTCTGAAAAAAAACCCATGAGAACAGTTTCTTCATGTTGCCTTCCAATAGGATTAAACTGATTTATAGAAAGCCAGAGAGGAACTTGTTGCTAGAAAGATATTTTTATACAGCAAGAGGTAGGATACGTAGACATGAATGCACACACAGAGACACAAATGCTTCTTTCTGGGTGAAAAGTTGCTAGTTACTTTTTACCGTTCTACCATCGAGAGGATTTTGGCATACTGTGTAATAGTGTGGTATGCTGGATGCTCTGTAGTAGATAAGATGATGCTCCAGAGAGTTATAAACACAGCACAAAAAAAATCATTGGTTGCTCTTTTTCTTCTTTGGATGAGATTGCAAAGACCAGACTCCTCTCTAAAGCACTAAAAATCTCCACAGACTGTTCTCATTCTGGACATTCATATTTCAAGTTGCTACCATCTGGGAGATGTTATAGGTGTCTTAAAATGAGGACTAATAGACTGAGAAACAGTTTCTTTTCCAAGGCAATAATTATCTTGAATCAAACAGTACATTTGTGATTTAGTCCTATGAATACAGTGGCATTTTTAAACTATCTAACTCAATATATGTTTTAAATAAGTTTTAGACTAGGTTTTTAATTATTATTATTATTACTTTAATTATTTTAATTTTTAAATGCTGTGTAGTGTGATTGTGATGTGGTATTTGGGGCACTGTGCTGGAGTAGCTTTCAAATTTCATTGTATTTTGAATGCAATGACAGTAAAGATATTCTATTAAAGAAAAAAAGGAAAGAAGGGGGGCATAGAAATTACAAAATGCAGATACTACTTGGAAATGTTTATAGACTAATGTAAGTTAAAATTTCAATATATATACACTATTTCAGTGTGAAAAGTATCTCTCTTTTACTTTTAAATATCAACTGAATTGTCCCGAAGGTACTTTTTCAAAAGGCAACTGGACAAAAGGCAACTGTTTTTTTCTTGAAGAAGTTTCACTTCTCATCCAAGCAGGTTCTTCAGTTCAGTCAGACTGAAGAAGCTTCTTAGTTGAGAAGCAAAACCTCTTCAAGAGAAAAACAAAAATGAAGTCCAATTGCCTTTTGTAAAAGCACCTTTGGGACAACCATCACCTGGATGACTGAGAATCTCCATAGATATCAAATTGAATTGGAGGAAATATAGTTTTACAACAATTTAACATCTCAGCACATTCAAAACAGAAAGTCAATTATCAAAGTCAAATTTCAGATTAGCTAAGAAATATATATAATAAAAGAAAAAAATCTTAGTTAAAGAGCTTAGAAGCTTTATTTTAAGAGATCCCAAAGTTGAATGTGGTAGGAAGCCATGGGCAGAATTGTAGTCCATAAATACTTTCCAGGTAAAAATACCACCAGGACTGTTTTTCATGTAGAATTTATTATATTATTTATTTATTAAACAAATTTATATAGCAATCCAACTCACACACAGTAGCATTTAAGTCACAGTTTTCTTTCATAGAGCATCAACTTTGTGAACCTTCAAGTTTTCTTTTTCCACTATGTATTCAAAATGGACAGTGATAATATACATATGAATGGGTGGTATATACACTGCTCAAAAAAAATAAAGGGAACACTTAAACAACACAATGTAACTCCAAGTCAATCACACTTCTGTGA
>BHFT01001388.1:0-15107 GCA_004320025.1 Laticauda laticaudata
GTCATGGGCACATCCAGTGCTAATATGACAACAAAATATGTATGTTAGGGGCACCCTAGAGACCAAATCCAACTTAAGTTGTTAAAATTCACCATGTTAGACAGTGCAGCTTTCTTCTGATCTATCCAGGATAAGAGCTGATTAGTTGTGGAGGAGACACGATGCGAGAAGTACAGTTCTATATTTGCAAGACTTGGGACTATACTGTACATCTATAGCAGTGGCCTCCCAAAGTGTGGTGGTACTGCCCCCTGGTGGTTGGTGGTGGATGCCTTGGGGATGCTAAGAGGCAAGGGGAGCTGCGGAGTGAGACCAGGGTTAACGGGCCAGGAGCAGAAGGAGAGTCACGAGAAAGGAAAGGAGCATAGCTAACGATTGCACGGGAAGGTGAGAGACGCACGGGGGAGCCACGGGAGGGAGAAAGGCAGGGCCCCAGGAGCGAACGCGACGTCTAGGGTTGGGGCGCGAGCGCCGGGCAACGGAAGACCAGCACGGGCGAAGTCGCCAGGGCAGTCGCAGGACAACAGCGAAGGGCAGGGAACACTGACCTCACAACAGGGTCCCGAGGGGCGACGGGCGGGGATAGGGTCGAACTGTTGAAGTGGCAGCTGGGAATAAGGAACGCACGCCGACAGCACGAGGGAGTGCGACGGCCAACTGCAACCGGGATCGAGAGCGCAGGGCGAGCACGCCCCGGGGGGTAGGGGCGCATAGAATGAAAGTGATGGCAGGACGGCAGATTCAGTAGGTGCCTGGATGCGCTGTTCAGGACTCGAACGCCAGGGATTGAGTACTCGTGTTTCAGCTAGCTCCGCAGCTGGCAACGTCAAAGAGATTCGCGGGAAAGCCTCAGCAGTGGGCAGTGTGCAAGGACGCCTTGTGCAAGAGCTGCTGGGGGAGAGGCGCGCGTGAAGGCGACGAGCTCCCGGAGGGGGGTGTAGGGAAAAAAGCCGGCGCATGCCTTGAAGCTAATGCAGCTTGTGACCGATGCCGCGTGTTCATAGTCCCGACCGAGATAGGCGAGAAGGAAATAGCGACTAGGAAATCAATGGCCCGGACGGCCCTAACCAGGGTGGAAAGCAACCACCCTCCCAAGGCACACAGTGAGAAGGGGTGCTTGGTCTGGTGTTCAGGACCCCTTCCCGGAGGAAGAGCAGCCGTGGGCGCAAGGGAGGAGTGTGAGAACGCTGCCAACACCAAGCAACCTGCCTCACTCGTCAGCCGTTCAGGCCAAGTTCGGAAGTTTCGGCCTGCCACAGGAGTGCAGACACCGGCGGGTCAGGCGGACCGCGCCAGGTTGAGTGCAGCTGCAGCTCCTCCAAGGTGCGTGGGTTCCAGTTTGGTTCGCCCTCTGGGGGCCATTCCCAGACCATAGAACCTACCCTCCCTTCGCAGCCCAGTTCTTCTGAACTGGCCCTGTGCTTGCTTGCTTTCAATGATCGTTCCCTCGTGATCTCCGCCAGTCTGGGGCTGCTTCTGCATTGCCTTTCCTCTGGGACGGTCAGTGTAAGACATGCAGACGACTTCCCTGAAGTGGGAGTCTCTGAGCATGTGCAGATTGCCTTCGTTACTTAGGCCCCAGTGGAAGTGGACCTTTAGGTCAAAGCAAAAAAGGTCAAGTCAGCAGCTCACTTGCCCGGGAGGTTGCGCATTTCGCAAAATGTTAGATGCCAAGAAAGATAAAACTGGCGGCAGGAACTGTGAGAGGAGGGCAGCAGTGGCCACTGCATTAAGGAGCAGGAAGAATCTTACCTATGGTTTAATTGATCTAAGCTGGAATCAAATCGCATGTCGCTAAGTCCTAAACCCAGAATGAGTGGAATTGAATATTCAGTCCGTGTTTCCTCAGAATCTTCGCAACCTTGTGTGGACTATCAGAACTCCCACTACTGGCTTTGCTATATCTACCATAGTTCCCACAGTAGCTAGCCGGCATGTCCTCTTTACTTCTCGTCTTGTCTGTCCGATCATGGTCGAGTCTTTTCCTTCCATCACTCCAGTCTCGATCACATCATCCAAGAGGTCCTGTTTGTTCTGCTGCTTTCCTGCCTACTTATCTACCCATGCCCTGTCTTCTCTAACCTCCTCCTACCCTGTTTCTACAACAATTATAAGCCTCCCCAATAGAAGTCCCACCATGTTTTGTAAGCATGAAATTGAAAGTGAAGCCCCCTCCCCCCAATATTAAGGCCTACGTATATGTAAACATGACATGCAAAATGGGGGGGAATGGTGGGGGGGCTTGCCATTAGGAAGTACTTTTGTTGCACACCCGGATATGGTGCTGGCTGCGTTGACGCCGATACAAAGTGCTCCACCAACACTGAGGTCAACATCCAAGCTGTCGCCGCCCTCCCGCCCGAAGATGCAAGGGGTGGGAATTAAGTCACCCCTGAAAAGACGACCTAGCCATTTTTTCAGAGCTCAAAAAAAAAATAAGACCCGGCCTGATTATATGAGAAACATGTGATCTACCAATATAGATCTATCTATCTTGTCTACCTACCTACTTATCTACCTGGGATGACCCATAGTCTCTCAAAATAACCCAAAACATACATTAAACTCAATCATAAACTCCAGGAAAATAACCAAGAAAAGTTCATGGGAAGAATGCCAACAAAGATAAACCTCTTTCAAGGTGAAGACTAAATTGACTCCTGCAAATTCTAATTGCGCAGTTGCAAACGTATATACATAGCTCCCACCTGCAAGCCATGAGGAGGATCATGGTAGTCTCCTCTTGAGTAGACCTCACTTTTCCCTGATCCTCTCCTCCCTGCGTAACATAGGATGGATAGGGGATGGGCCTGGATCCTCTGACTGCTCAATTGGCCTCTACCCATCCCCAGCCTCCTCCACCATCTCTGGAGCAACAACACTCCCACTGCCTGTTGGCTGTTCCTCTTCCTCAGAGTCAATCTCCACCAGGGGCATGACACTACCTATCTATTTACCTACCTACCTACCTATCCATACATTCATCCAAAAGGTCTGCTTGCCTGCCTGCCTATTTATCTATGTACCATATATTTACCTACTTACCTCTGTCTCTCTGTGACTCTCTATATCCCTCCATCCATGTTCAAAGCGCTGGCCCCACAGGCACATTGGGAAAGTAGAGCAAAGCCAGTCTGGGAGGGAGGGAGGGAGAGAGAGAGAGAGAGAGAGAGAGAGAGAGAGAGAGAGAGAGAGAGAGACCTACCTTGATGCATCAGATTGAAATGAGGCCTAGTTTAGATTGAGGCCCTTTTCCACATTGAAACATCTTTGGCTTCTATTAAAGGTGTTCTGTGGATGAAACATGGTCAAGACGATCAGGAAGCTCTCACCATTTTGTTGAGGCTTTAAACAGAATCCATTGGATCAGATCTCCACCCTGAAAATTACTTTTCCCCAAGGTATTACAATGCTAATTCTGAAGAAGGCAAAACCAGAATGTACTGGTAAATTACAAGGAGAACACACACAAAACACACATTGCCTTCTAACCCTGCTGGAGGAGGTGACTGGACTAGAATAGATATCACATTATCTTTCTCCTCCCTCCCTCCTCTAGCCCTGCCAACTCTCACGGTTCTGCCGTGAGTCTCATGATTTTTTGTCATTTCTCATGGTCTCACGACAAGGCTCCTCAATCTCACGCCGAATTTAAAACGCTTTTTTTTTTTTTCAAATTGGGGGTCGGCTTATATGCCGGTATATACGGTAATCGTTTTTCTTCCTGTCTGTCGTCATTTTGAAAGGGGAGTAGGCCCTGGGAACGAGGCTAGTTTGCCAGTAGTCTTTGTAAGTTCAGCGCGGGAAAGCGATCGCAATCGTATAAACATGGCAAAAAGAGATGGTGATTTTTCAATAGAAGAAAGAAAGCTGCATCTTCTTACAACAGGGAACCCAAATAAAACATTTAAATAAACTGTTAATGACTTTCCTCAATGGAAAAGGGGTTTGTTTAATCTTGATCAGGAAAAAAATAGAATCTCACTATTTTTTATAGAATCTCCAGATTTTTTTCATGGGTCTCCAGATTTTCCTTTATCAGGGGTTGGCAGGTCTGCTCCTCCTTTATTTCTTTTTCTTTCTGTCCCTTCCTTCCATTCTCCCCCCCCCCTTTGTCCCTTTTTCTTTCCTTTTCTCTTTCTTTTCTTCCTTCTCTCTTTTCTTTTTTTCCCTCTCTTTCCCTCTTTCAGGCTCACCCCATTGACTTGGTGCACTGCTGTGCTCGGACTTGCTTGGGTAGGTTCCTCCGCGTGCTGTGGGCTCAATGGGGTGGACCTGCGGGGCCAGCACCTAGAATGTGCAGTAGCGTCATGTTTGAAAAGTAGAGCAAAGCCAGAGGTCGGTAATTTTTGCTGCAAAGAATCACAAAAGCTTCTGGGCTATGCACAAGAAGGGACACAGATGTAATTCAGCAATAAAATAAAGAAATACAAATAAATCAACAAGAATCAACAAAGCATCTCTGATTAAATGTTATTCACTACTAGAATCTAATCAGAGATGCTTTGCCGATTCTAGTCCAATGACCTGCTCCAGCAGGGTTGGAAGGGCAGTGCATGGCTATCAAAACTCCAAAAACAGGTCAAGTAGCTCTGGGGAGGCCAGTCATAAATAAGAACACTTGCTAAACAACCGGCCATTAAGTGAGGACCACTTGTTTGCCAGTCACCTGGCCACGCCCATCCAGTCACATAACCACCAACCCACACCTACCCAGTCGTGACCAGCAAGCCATGCCCAGCCAGCAAGACACGCCAGCCAGTCACGTGACACGCAAGCCATGCCCAGCCAGTCACATGACCAGCAAGCCATGCCCACCCAGTCACATGACTAGCAAGCCACACCCTCAAATTATACCTCACTCACATAAATTTGAATCCAATCCCTGGGTAGGGAGGCACTGAGGATGAGTTTGTAGCATCACGGGGATGGTGGACTGAAAAAGTTTGGGAACCACTGATCTATAGGTTGGCTTCATAAAAAAGAAATCACACTGTTGGTACTTAAGATCTTGGGAGAAATTTAAACTGATTCTGGAGGGGATGTTGATAACAATTGGCTGTTGGGAGGATGATCCTTAAACAAAATGAAAATAATTTTGATTGTTCAAATAGACGTACTATAAATCTAGGAAATGTTTAAAACTGATAAGAGCCACCAAACAAGGGCAAAATGACCTCTGCTATTCAAGGATGATGATCACCAGATAGCAGCCAAGAATCCCAACATTAAAGTAAATATAATTTGGACAAATATAAAAGATACCGTTCATAAGTTACTACAGTTACTATTCAATAAATCACTCAAACCTGTAATAAGAGTGCTGGGCAATAGTACCAAGGTGACAGAAAACATTGCCAATTCCTATCACAAAGCCAAAAGGACCAAAATACATACCACAGGAAATCAGAACGAGATTGTGTATGTGTGTGTGTGTAACAGAATTAAGAAAAAAAGGTGCAAAAGGAAAAAAGACCCCCGAAAGAAGATTCCAATTTGCTTTGCAACAAATATTACAAATTACAAAATAAAGCTCTATGATTACTACTCAATTATTCATTTTTTAATCTAATCAAAACCATGTTATTGTGGCTTGTATTTTTTTCTGTTTCATACAAAAAAATATAGGGCTTCCAATCAGCCATAAATATAGATAATGTACTGTCTTTAATTAAGGAAGTCAATTTATAACCTTCTTAAATACCATGATATTCACCAACCAGTCCGCTCTTGAGGGTAGTGGTGAACATTCCAACTTTTGAGCGTACAGATATTTTTCTGCAGTTATACTATACAGAAAAACAAACTTTCATAGTTCTTTCTACCTGCTAGTTTATTCATCTCAAAAGAAAAGTTTCTGGTTTCAATTGTAAATTATTTTTTAAAGCCTTCTGAGTTAGTGTACTTATTTGTATCCAAATTTGTGGCTTTTTTACCCAGAGACCCTGCATAATAAAATATCCCTTTATATTGTTCACTTTTTCAGCAAAGATTCAAACTATTTTTTACTTGTATGCATTGTAGCAAATTTATCTGATAGCAAAGACCAGTGATACAAATTCTGTTTATGGCTAGACAGAGCATAATGTAAATTTCAGCCTTTCAATCACTTATTTTCCCATTGTTCCATTTGTAATACATATGTAAATTGTAGTCTTTTTTATTATACAATCTTTTATCTCTTTTTCTGCCCATATTTCAACAAACATGATTTAGCCTGATACAATTGTCCATAATTTTATTTTAAACATTAAAAATGATAAAATCTGTCATTCACCTTAAGCATTTCTGATAATTATACATGAAAAACCTTTGTTAAGTATATCATTCTATGTGAAATATGGTCTTCATTTTATTTTAGAATCTGAAAATTTATGTTTAGTTACCTTTTATAACTATAAAATGCTTTTTGTGTTGAGAGCCATGCAAGTATTTTTGAGGCAGTCTAAAGTTTATTTCATAATCTTTAAGAATGCTTGACATAATAATTTTTAGATCTACAATTTTACTTTATCATACCATAGATATACATACCACCTACATCTCGATCATGTTCTTCTAACACCAGTAACTTTCTATTTCTTAGCAAAAAACACTATGTCATCGAAACAGAAGACAGCAAAGTATAATTTTGAATGATAAATGCAATCCCTTTTCCTTTTTGTATGGTAGTTACCAGGGGTGGGATTCAAAAATGGGTGTGGACACGGTGGGTGTGGTCTATCAGAACTTCCGGTTTGGCTGTTTTTTACTTTTCCCAGGGTCCAGAGGCTTTCCTTGGGCCTCTGGGAGGGCGAAAATGGCCTCCCCAGTCTCCGGGGGGGGGGCTCTGGAAGCTGGAAACAGGCTGATTTCCAGAACTTCCAGTTTGGCCCATTTTTCGTCAATTTTTCAGACTCTGCACTTACCTGCATCCAAAATGAGCCATGTGGAGACTTCAGGGAGGGGAGAGGTGGACAGGGCCAGCCGCTTGGTTCAACTACTGCTTTGGCGAATCAGATGTAAATTTGCCTAATTTTTGGTAAGTTGCTATTTTTTCTTTTTTTCCCCAACTATCAGCTGTTCCGACTATTAGCTGTGCTGCATGATCATTGGATTTCTTGCTTACTAGCTAATCTAAATCGCTGTTGTACTGCTTTGCCTTCGCCCAGCAGGCTTCCCTGAGGCCCAGTCAGGGGTGATATTCAGGGTGTTGGTGGGGGGAGAAATGGCCTGAGAGCAGAGCTGAACCTTCCTTAGGACTGAAGCTTCTATTTTTCAGTGCAGACTCAGGCAGCAGCTTGCAGAAAGGTAGATCTGTGAATGAATCTGTGATTCTGCAAGCAATTCAACCTGCCTGCCTGCTTTGCCTGATTTTGGATAAAAGTTGCTCTTTTTTTGTAAAAAATTCAATGTTGATATACATGGTATGTTGTGAGTTAACTTTGTAAATTTGCTTGCAAGCAATGTTTATGTGACAGACTCAGGCAGCAGATTGCAGAATGATAGATCTGTGAGTGAATCTGTGATTCTGCAAGCAACTCAATCTGCCTGCCTGTTTTGCCTGATTTTGGTTAAAGTTGCTCTTTTTTAATAAAAAAAATAAATGTTTACATAAACATTTACAATATTTACATACAAACCATGCTCAGTCTGTTACATGACCACCAAGCCACATCCACAAATTAGGCCACATCCACATAACATGGTTAAGAAATTTGAATGCCACCTCTGCCCAGCATACTCAGCATGGTTTATAAAACCACTGCAAAAATGTTTTGAAGTGGACTTTAATATATCTAAAATCATTGCAGCCAAACAAGCCTCAAGAGCAGAAAATCAGCAGCAGTGCAGAAACTCGTCCTTTGTTTCTATTGTGGAGAGCCTGACCATATGATCAAGAATTGCCTTACTAAACCTTCCAGAAGAGGCAAAGAAGCCAGCATTGTCTCTTCTATTCACACCCTGGATGACAAGCTCCAAGGCCAGGGAAACAAGAAATCCCCCCTCCCAAAAAACACAAGCTCAAGGAACGCAATCAAGGACATAAGTGCAGGTGGACTGCCAAATGCCCACATTTTGGTCACTTGATTGCAGACATTGTATCAGCCGTAATTTCGAAGAACAGTCATCCCTTTGTTCAATGTTGCCTGAACAACCTTTACTGTCATATTGACAAAGAACCTCTGTAATTATCTGTTCATAAATAATATATCCTTTGAAAATATACCTTTGTTTTACATAAAGCCAAAAGGGCTATAATAAAAAATACTAAAACAAACACAGAGTATTGTTGATGTACTTCTTAAAAGAGATAAATAATATATGAGAAAATAAAGGTTTAATTTTCTCTTCGCTGGGCAGTAGCAAGGACCACCACTATTATGGCTATAAGAAAAACATATACATAGTCCTTGACTTTTTGATTTGTTCAGTGACTCTTTGAAGTTACAATGGCACTGAAAAAAGTAACAATGAATTCTTATATTTAGGATTATTGCATTATTCCCAGTCATGTGATCAAACTTGGACACTTGGCAACCAGCAGTTTTTTATATGTTGTCTATTACTGTCCTGAGTGGTTCTGACTATTGTTTAATTGAAACATGGAATACACAGAATATTCCAATGGAACTGATATGTCCCGACTTATAAATTATCTTCAGAAGATGATAATTTTAGAACATTAGACATGAAGAACAAGTTCCAAGCATCAACAGAAATACAATCATGTGTTACTGCTCCTAACTCTATCACTGATGATTTGAACATTGAGCTGTCAATGAAGTTCACAAAAATATCATGTTCATATAGGAGCTAGAGGGCAGATCAGAAAGGGAAGTTATCAAAGAAAGCTTTTTTGATCACTTCCCTGATACAGGACGATAAGGAATAAGCTGATATCTCAAGTATACAGATTCTAGGTTGATCATTGTTAGGTATAGTCAACTGAATGTTGGAAATCTGGAACATAATATGTACAGATTGCTCTATTATACATTGCATTTAACATAATATGTACAGTACCTGCCTTAAAATCCAGCTAAATTAATTAGCAATCTAGAGCAGGGATCTCCAACCTTGGCAACTTTAAGACTTGTGGACTTCAACACCCAGAAAGGAATTCTAGGAGTTGAAATCCACAAATCTTAAAGTTGCCAAGGTTGGAGACCCCTGATCTAGAATATATCTGAAATAAATTAAGTGAAGGAACAAATAAAATCAGTACTCATTTATTATTATCTGCACAACTACGGAGACAAACTGTGACTTTTAAAATCAAAATACAGGTAGTCCTCGAGTTACAAATGTAATAAAGCCTGCTCATCCCATTCATAATCTGAATGGAACATGGAATGGTACTTTGAATGTGATCACTCCCTTTTGTCCACACATTTGATAATCAAATGTATGGCTTATTAAGTGCATATGAGGTATTTCGGGGTGGAGAAAGTCGGGAGGGGGCTAGTGATGGAACAGGCTACCTGTTCAGACCACCCAAGCCTCCCCTGATCCATAGATAACTCTCCCTTCCCTGGTGTCCTCATAATTGCTTCCCATCCTGCGACACCAGGTGATTTACTTTATGAAGATTCATCTCCTCTCCAGCCTGTTTCTTTGCCTGCTTCCTCCTTTCTCATCAGGAAAGGGCTTGAGGAGACCTCCAGTGACGAAAAAGGCCAGGAAGACCAACCCTGGCCTCCTTTTTCATCACCAGAGGCCTCATCAAACAGACTGCCTACAAAAAAGGAGGCTGAGAAGGCTGTGCACAGCCTTCTTATATTTAGGATTATTGCAGTATTCTCCTCGCCAAAGTCCTTTCTCCTCGCCAAAGTGCTTGAGGATTGTGTTCCTTTAGGCTTCTGCAGCCCTTTTCAAAAAGCCTTTGCCAGTAGAAACAGAGCTTCAGAGGAATGTGTCTACCCCTCCCAAGTTCCGCTGGTGCCAACAAAAGGTTTTTGCCAAGAGCTGCCAAAGCCTACAGGAACACAATCTCTCTGCAGGCTTTGGCAAGGAAATGGCAAATGAAAGGAAGGCCTAAAGGACTGAAGCCTTCCATCTGTTTGCAAATGTCCAGGCCTCAATTCACAGAGAATAGAGACCTAAAGTGTGAGATCACACAGGATCAGTAGCACAAACTCTCGCGCTGCTTATCTCCCAGTACATTAGGCCTGCTCTCTGCAGATGCACTAAAACCCTGAAGCAATGAGGCAGGTAAAAAAAGTGTGACGGACTGGAGATCTTCACAAGGTAATTGAGTCTCCACAAGCAAAGCGCCTGTAAAGACCCAGCTGGGACAAGGAGGGAAATAGGTGGACCAAATGCTGCAGAGCCTCTGTGGTTTTTCATAAGAGTGAACAGCTACCATGGTGCTGCAATATTAATAATTTTGGGATTTGTTTGTAAATGCTAGGGGGCGCTAATCATGTAACTTTGAATGTTCACTAAAAGAATGCTTATAACCTGGGGATTATCTGTATAGATCTTTTAAAGTTGCATGAATAAGTAACAGTGGGGAATCTGCTAGGAGATGACTTCTTCCTAGCATAATCTTTCCAAAAAATTCCATTGCTGAAATTCTCAAAGTAGAGGAGGATCGACTGTTTTCTGTATAACTTGGAAGGTTCCAAGTAGTCAATTCTGATTGGCCAAAAAGGCCAGTAGTGGATTGGTTCATTATGAACCAATCCAAGAAGCCATTCAAAAGCGGCAAGATTAAATCAGTGTCATCGGCTACAAGCCAGCAGGCAAGCCTCTATATAAAGGGCTGCCGCGGCTTGAGCCAATGTTCCGTTACTGTTGCTATCTGTTTAGCTGTATGTTAACCGAATAAAGAGTTGTTAGTTGGAACCTGGTCTCACGCACTTCTTTTCCGGACGGAATAGACTGTCCTTGAATTAATTCTAATAGATCAGGTGTAATTGCTAAAAGGATAGTTGACCCTCCTCCCTGTCAATTTCAGTAATAGAAATGGAAGTAGGAATATTAGAGGAAATGAGTGTTTAATGTTGGAGGCATGATTTTAAGGAAAATTAAAATTATGTTAAATTGAATGTTTATTTTGGACTTTAACAATGCTTTTCTTAAACTCAGATCAATAATAATGAGGATTTCATGGCAAAAAATTCAAATAAAATCAGGAAAGAGTTCAAGTTGAATGGAACTAACTCAACAAAAAGTTACTTGAAATAAATTTGCCAGCAACTCGAAATTCTAAAAATAGAAGACAGAAGTTGATAATGTTACATAATATTTGTAAAGATCTGAAAACAAACAAGATGGAGAAAACATGGAAAATGTAGCTTTTGGAATTCTTTCTTAGTCTTTAAAAATAGCTGAACTCAAGTGTGGGCTTCAAATTTTTCGCAAGAGGCTCTCTGTCCTAATTATTGCCTGGGTAGGTGTGGCTGGGTGGTCATGTGGTTGGATGGGCATGGCCAATTCAATGCCACCCCCAGGCAGTCACATGACACCCCAAGCCACGCCTTCCCAGGTTTTGTTGCTCCTGGGGTTTTTTGTGGGAAATGGGTTGATTTCTCTCTCTCTCCCTCCAGACTTCACTTCTCTCTCCCTTCCTCATTTCTGTTTCCTCTCATTCTCTCCCTCCATCATTTTCCCATTCCCCCCTTTTCTCTCTCATTTTTCTCTTCCTTTCATTTGTTTTTTCCCTCTCCCTCTTTTCTTTCTTTCTTCTCTCATTTCCCATTCCTCTCATTCTTTCCCTCCAGCTCTCTCATTTCTGTCCCTCTCCCCCTTCTATCATTTGTTTTCCTCTCAGTTTTCCTTCTATTTTCCTTCTATTTTCTCCCCTTTTCTCTAATTTCTCTCTCCCTCAGTTTTTCCTCTTTTTTCTTTCTCTTCCTTCTCATTTGTTTCCTTTCCCTCTTTCTTTCCCTCCAGCTTTCTCATTTCTGTCCCTCCCTCTCCCCCCTTCTCTCTCTCTCTCTCTCTCATTTGCTTCCTCTTCCTTCTCTCTCATACTCTCTCCATCATTTTCTCATTTCTCTCTTGCCCTAGTATCCCTTTTCTCCGCACTGCCAGGAACCAGCTTTTTGTGATTCTGCATCCTGCCAGCCACGATCCCCTTTGTGTCGACTCAGAAAGGAAGGAGCAGCTGCTGCCACCGAATGCAGGGAGGAAAGAGCTTGGTTTTCCTGTGCAGCTTGGCCAGCTATTCACATTAGCGCACAGTGCTGGGCAGCAGGAGTCATCATTGCCGCCATGATCCCAGCCCAGGAGTGTATCCTGCTTAACTGTGGGTGCGCACACACAAGATAGATGAGAGAGAAAAAAAGGGGAGAATTCCCTTTTCTCTCATCTCTTCCCTCCCCCCTTAATTTTTATATTTTTATTAATTTTGTCAAGCTAGATAACAGGTATAAGTATAAACATTGTTATGAATATATTGAAATGGATATGTATGAGGAAAAAACAGAAACAATAGGACAGGGACAGTAGGCACATTGGTGTGCCTATGCACGCCCCCTACAGACCTCTTAGGAAAGGGGTGAAGTCAATAGTAGAAAGTTTAAGGTTAAAGCTTTTGGGGTTTGGGGAAGAAGCCAGAGTCAGGCAGAGTATTCCAGACATTGTTGCTGAAGATGTATTACCTGCAATCAAATTTGGTGCAGTTTTCCTTCAGTTTGTATCTATTGTGTGCTATTGTATTATTATGGTTGAAGCTGAAGTATTCATTGACAGGTAGGACATTGCAATGTATGATTTTATGTACTATACTTAAATTGGACCAAAGGCGGCATAGTTCTAAGTTTTCTAGTTCTAGAGTTTCAAGTCTGGTGGCCGAAGGTATTCTGCAATGAGTAGAGGAGTGGAGAACTCTTCTTGTGAGATATTTCTGGACTTTCTCAACTATATAAATATCAGAGATGTAATGTGGGTTCCAGACTGATGAACTGCATTCAGGTATTGGTCTAGCAAATGTTTTGTATGCTCTAGTTCAGTGGTTCCCAAACTTTTTCAGTCCACCGCCCCCTTGGTGCTACAAAGTCATCCTTGGTGCCCCCCACCGAGGGGTGGAATTCAAATTTCTGTGGGTGTGGCCTAATTTGAAGGTGTGGCATGCTGGTCATGTGACTGGGTGGGTGTGGCTTGCTGGTCATGTGACTGGGTGGGTGTGGCTTGCTGGCCACATGACCAGGTAGGTGTGGTTTGGTGGTCATGTGACTGGCAAACCAAATACAAGTGGTCCTCACTTAATTGCCAGTTGCTTAGCAAGTGTTCTAATTTATGACTGCTCTCCTCCTTGATCTGTTTTTGGAGTTTTGACAGCCATGCATATACACACATACACACACACACATATACTCCAAAACCTTCTGGAGCAGGTCATTGGACTAGAATCAGCAAAACATCTCTGTTTAGATTCTAGTAGTTAATAGAATCTAATCAGAGATGATTTGCTGATTCTTGTAGATTTGTTTTATTTCTATTTCTTTATTTTATGTTGCTGAATTGCATTGACCTGTGTGTCCATTCTTATGCACAGCTCAGAAACTTTTGTGATTCTCTGCAGCAAAAATTACCAATCTCTGGCTTTGCTTTACTTTTCAAATGTGCCACCACTGCCGCGTTCTAGATGCCAGCCCCACAGGTCCATCCCATTGATCCCGCTGCACCAAAGGAACCTGCCAAAGCAAGTCTGAGTGCAGTGGCGGGGAAAGGGTGCAAGCTATTTCCCCCCACCCATGCCTCCTAACCCCAATTCCGCCCCCATGCACACGTGCCCCTTGCCAAGCTACAGAAGGCTGCTGGGGGTGGGTATCCCAGACCCTGAATTGAGTGGGTGGGTGGGTGCATGCAAGAGGCTCCATAATCTGTATTGCAACTGGGGAAAGGGTGCAAGCCTGTTCCATTTCCCCCACCCACCCACCCTCTCCCCAATTTTCCCGGCTAAGAGGAAAAAAAACAGCACTGCAGTCCGTTGCTGTGCACGCATACGTGCCCATGTGCTACCGCTCACCTACCCTCCCACCCACTTTGCTCCAACAGGGCATCCTTTCCCCCACCTTCCCCCTTCATTCCCACCTCCTCTGTGCATGTGCTCTTCTCCTTTCACTGCACCTGCTCCCAGCTGGTGAAGATGCAGTGCACCCAGCCCCACTATGCACCCATCCCATTAATCTTGGTGGCGGCGGTGGAAGAAGAGGGAAGTCCCGCTGCAAAAACATGGCTCACACCTCCTGGCATCCAGCATTGCAAAGATGCCGTTGCATGGGCAGGCTAAACGGTTGCTTCCCCTGCCTCCTTTTTGCACCGGCTGGAGCTGAGCGAGCGATGTTCCCGGTGCCTCCACTGCCACTGTCCCCAGTCGGCTATTCCTCCAGCCCACTGGCTCCTCTGCCGCCTCTTCTGATACTACCTCCTCTGCCATCCAATGCCCTGGCCAGTGAGGCGGATCTGGCCGGCTGCAGCAAGGAGGAGCTGGTGCGCCACTTGTTCTGGGAGGAGGCCGAGAAGCTGGCAGTGTTGGTGCAACACAGCCGGCTAATCCAGGGCATGAATTGGCTGCTGTAGGAGCCCCTGCGCAAGATCCGCAAGCTGAAAGCCATCAATGGCGGCTACAGGTAGAGAACTGCAAGCTGCGTGACCTCTGGTGCTTCTTGGACGCGGACCAGCTGAAAGCCAAGCACCTGGCCCACTACTGGCAGCTCTTTGGGCATTACATGGCACAAGTCCTGTGCAACGAGGTGGCAGGCTGCCTGTGCAAGCTGACCGGCTTGGAAGGGCTGCTCACTCCATTGAACCCCTTGCACCGCTCCAGTGCAACAGTCAATGGGGTAAGCCTGAGAGAAGGAAAGAGGGAGAATCCCACCCCTGACCTACGCCCTGCACCCACCTCCAGCACCCTCCTGCCAGCTCCCTTGCCTCTTAGCACCCCATAAGGCATCCCACCGCCCTCTGGGGGGCAGAACTACCCACTTTGGGAACCACTTTTCTAGTTAGTAGTATGATTTTACTGGAAAGAAAGCTACACAGGATTAGATTAACAATGCTTAATGCCTTTTTGGCTATGTACAGTGGGCTTTAGCATTTAGATCATTAGAGATGAGTACTCCAAGGTCCTTGACAGAGTTTGGATCATCAACAAGGTCTTGGCTATTCAGCTT